>JARSSU010006286.1:0-28444 GCA_029619165.1 Eurosta solidaginis
GCACCTCCATATCCTCCCCTCCTTCCTCCCGCCGCATCAACTTCCCCCTCTGCCCGCTTCCTCTCTTTCCCCCCCCCCCCCTCACTAATTTTTGAAATACCTTTTTTTTTTCAAAACAGTGAATGAGGATACCTTAGTTGCAATACCTTTGTGTGCAGAAGCTTTGAAAAAGATAAATAAAGATCATGTATGCTAACTCAGCAGCTATTTTGTGACCTAGCACAATTTCCTCACTCAAAACAAATTTTTTCTCCTGACTTAGCACTTTTACTCAATATGTTTCCCCATTACTCCTCCCCTTTAACACTAAAACTATATATTTCACAAAAAATACTATTTATTTGTGAAACTATTTCTAACTATTGGCGGCCACCGTGGTGTGATGGTAGCGTGCTTCGCCTACCACACCGAATGCTCTGGGTTCACACCACGGGCAAAGCAACATCAAAATTTTAGAAATAAGGTTTTTCAATTAGAAGAAAATTTTCTAAGCGGGGTCGCCCCTCGGCAGTGTTTGGCAAGCACTCCGAATGTATTTCTGCCATGAAAAGCTCTCAGTGAAAACTTATCTGCCTCGCAGATGCCGTTCGGAGTGGGCATAAAACAAGAAGGTCCCGTCCGCAAATTTGTAGGAAAAATTAAAAAAAAGGAGCACGACGTAAATTGGAAGAAAAGCTCGGCCTAAAATCTCTTCGGAGGTTATCGCGCCTTACATTTATTTATTTATTTTATTTCTAACGGTTCTGATCTGGACTCTTTTGCCGGATGGTGCGCAGACAATAACTTATTTTTAAATTCAAACAATGCTGTGTTGTGTCTTATTCCATTAAGACAACTGCCACATACTTTATCTACAAACTAGCTAAATCTCTTAATCGTTGTCAAGAGAGTAAAGACTTGTGTGTAATTTTTGACTCCAAACTCTCTTTTTCTAGTCACATTGATTTCGTTGTTTTCAAATTTTGTTGCAAAGGTTGGGTCAGTAGACGTAACACCAGTGACTTTAAGGACCCTATGACGTTGAAGGCGCTTTATATATCCTTGATCAGAAGTGGTATTGAATATTGCTCAATAATATGGAATCCTTTCTATGAATCTAGCTCCTATAAATTGAGAAAGTTCCAAAATTTTTACAAATGCTTTACGTATGCTTCACCGCCAGCACCTCCCATCATATACCAGCAGTCACAAATGCTTGGTCTTCAGCTTGCATGACAGAAGAACTTGTATCTTACTCATGTTGCCTACAATGTAATAAACTTTAGCCAAATTGCTCTGATTTATCTATTTTTCATCCATATATCCGCTGCGTGATCTTCGGCATAATAGATTATTTATCGAAATAACTCATAAAACGAATTATGCTATGAATGAAGCTATAGCTAGGACTATAAATCTAGCAAATCTATTCAGTAGTGTTATTAATTTTAATAACAGCTTATATAAGTTTGCTTGAATGTTTTCTATTTTTAACTAGTCTGTACAAAAGCACGTAGTTATCGACATGTAAGAATTGAAGTAGATCAAGTCAGCGCAAAGCATTTATCATACACCAAAGGCATGTATAAATTGTGTAAATCCAATTTCAAGGGGTTTACCAGCACAATATATTGCTTCTCCAACCCTATTTTCAACTCATCAAACCGTGGCGAATCCTGTTTCGTTGACAGCGAGGCTCTGGCGACCCCAAGTTCCTCATGGAACTAGGGGGTGGGGAGGGCGGGATGGCTAGAAAAATGTAGTCACATAAATCGTTCCCGAGATGTGAGCTAGTAGTACCTTAATAGTGATTGTTACCGGAACGTACCGGATCTATATCCGGCAAAGGCCATCAACATCGGTAACACTCCCCAAAGCCTTCGGAGTGTTTCTTTATCGGACTATAAACAACAACAACAAAGCACTTACTTTTAGACTGAATGAATTAAATAAATAAATAAAATGCGCGGAGAAAGAAATGACTATAATTCAGATTGATATCATTTACAGGTTGACTTAGCACATTTTTAACAGCTGACGACTTAGCACTATTTATATATCATTGCCCACAGCACGTAAAAATGAAAACTTTAAATATGTGATCGAGTATTTGAATTCAGTTTGTAAAACTGCATTAAAATACAATTTTTCAAAAAAAGTGACTTAGCACATTTTCACATTAAGCTAACGAAATAATAATTACCTGTAAACATACACATATTTATATTTTTACATATTTATACTTTTATTTATTTGAAATTTTTTTCTTTCTACAAAACATATTTATTTTTCTTGTTTTGCCATTTTGTTAGGATTTCTTCATGAGTTAGTCAATAGTAGAGTGGATTAGCCAGCCATTCATCTCTCCTAGCCTGTTGTATTTCTTAGATAAGTTTTTAACCTTCGAAGGGAAGAGAAAGAGCGTTCGCTAGGAGCAACGGAAACTGGAAGCGTCGCAGCAATTTTTATATATCGATGTACCGTAGGGAAAAAAGATACGGACAATTATTTAATGCATCAGTGAACGTGCTCCTCGTTTGGGATTGTCAAACAATGCCTGAAAAAGTTTGCTCTGTTTTTTGTTATGGCGTAATACAACAAAATATTCCTGATCATATTTCATTTGATTTACTTGATGAGAGATTTCTTTCATTGCATTTTATTGAGAGGTGGTAAAGCCCGCGTCAAAACCGCACATTTTTTTAACTGATCTCTAGAATTTCAACAACGAAGCAAAAATGTATAGGTAATGCTCGATACAAAATTACACTTTCGAGACTAATCTTCGTTTGCAAGAAAACATTTTTTAATGGAACATTTTAGTGAAAAGTTAATAACTCGTCTGTATATCTTTTTGTAGACAAAACATTTGCCTACTCTCAAATAAAAATTTTATAGATTTATTGCAAAAAAGCCTGAGAGTTATTAACTTTTCATTAAAATATTCCTTTTTTCTCCTTAAACACTGTATCTTGCAAACGAAGGGGAATCTCGAGAAATCGCTCAAGTGTATTTTGTATATCGACATTTCCTACATATCTTTGCAGTCTTTGTTGAAATCACAGATATCAATGAAATTACATTGGCGTGGCTTTTGACGTGGCTTACTCAGGTGAAACATACGAAAATGAGATGACTGAGCATGAAAATAATGCAAAATTCTATATTTTAAAAGGAGCGACTACCAATTAACTTCTCTCAGTGTGAAATATTATTTAATTTTATGCTTTCACATTGCTATTAATGCTTTTTTCTAAACAGGGTTTTAAAAGTGAATAGAGTAATTAATTATTCTAGTACAGACGTATATTTTTTAATTTTCGAAATTTCGCTGTTGAACCCCAAAACCCCCTGAATACGCGCCTGCTCGGTAGCAATACAAATTATAAATTATAAATAAAAAATAAATAAGAATTAGAATAAAAAACAAGTAAGGAAGGTTAAGTTCGGGTGTACCGAACATTACATACTCGTGAGAGCTATGGTGACAACATAAGGGAAAATAACCATGTAGGAAAAGAACCGAGGGAAACCCTGGAAGTGTTTTGTAGGACATGTGTATCAATGAAAATCATTAAAGAGTATTTAAAAGGGATTGGGCCTTATTTCTATAGGTGGACGCCGTTTCGAAATATCGCCATAAAGGTGGACCAGGGGTGACTCTAGAATGCGTTTGTACGATATGGGTCATCAATGAAGGTGTTTATGAGTATTTTAAAGGGATTGGGCCTAGTTCTATAGGTGGACCGCCCGTTTCGAAATATCGCCATAAAGGTGGACCAGGGGTGACTCTAGAATGTGTTTGTATGATATGGGTATCAAATTAAGGTATTAATTAGGGTATTAAAAGGGAGTGGTGGTTGATGTATAGGTAGTCGCATTTTCGAGATATCGCCATAAGGGTGGAGCAGGGGCGATGACCTCTAGAATTTGTTTGTACAATATGGGTATCAAAAGAAAGGTGTTATGAGTATTTTAAAAGGAAGTAATCCTTAGTTCCATACGTGGACGCCGTTTCGAGATACAGCCATAAATGTGGACCAGGCGGAGGACTCTAGAATTCGCTTCTGCAATATGGGTATCAAATGAAAGTGTAATGAGTATTTAAAAGGGCGTGGGGCTAGTTCTATAGGTCGACGCCTTTTCGAGATACGCCATAAGGGTGGACCAGGGGTGACTCTAGAATGTGTTTGTACGATATGGGTACAAATTAAGGTATAATGAGAGTTTAAAAGGGAGAGGTGGTAGTGGTATATGTGAAGGCGTTTTCCAGATATCGACCAAAATGTGGACCAGGGTGACCCAGAACATAATCTGTTGGATACCGCTAATTTATTTCATATGTAATACCTGTCAAGATTTAAGGGTTTTTCATTTCGCCCTGCAGAATTTTTCATTTTCTTCTACTTTATATGGTAGGTGTCACAACCATTTTATAAGTTTTTTCTGAAGTTATATTTCGCGTTAATAACCAATCCAATTACCTCACCATGTTCATCCCTTTTTTCGTATTTGGTATAGAATTATGGCATTTTTTCATTTTTCGTAATTTTCGATAACGAAAAAGTGGGCGTGGTCATTGTCGGATTTCGTTCATTTTTCATACCAAGATAAAGTGAGTTCAAGTAAGTACGTGAACTAAGTTCATTAAAGATATGTCGATTTTTGCTCAAGTTATATGTACGGCCATGCGAAGGCAGACGGACGACTGTGTATAAAAAATGGCGTGACATCAACCGATTCGCCCATTTTCACAAAAAACAGTTAGCGATACTAATTTTCTATCTGCGTCACAAATTCAACTCATTTACCAAGTTTCGCGCTTTATCCGAATTTGTATGAATTATCGCACTTTTTCGGTTTTTCGAAATTTTCGATATCGAAAAGTGGGCGTGGTTATAGTCCGTATCGTTCATTTTAAATAGCGGCCTGAGAGAGTTCCAGAACCAATACCAAATTTCATCAAGATACCTCAAAATTTACTCAAGTTATCGTGTTAACGACGGACGGACGGACGAACGGACATGGCTCAATCAAATTTTTTCGATCCTGATTATTTTGATATATGGAAGTCATATCTATCTCGATTCCTTTATATATGTACAACCAACGTTACCAAATCAAACTTAATATACTCTGTGAGCTCTGCTCAACTGAGTATAAAAACTTATGTTAAAAAAAAAAATGAACACGATTAGCTGGGTCCATCGGGCCACATTAAGAAGACCGGCTAAAGTATGTCCTTACAGTCGACGATACTGGTCGTTTTGTGAGAGATGAGGGAAACGAACGAGTATCGCGCTACTCGAACCACTCGATATCCGGCACCTAGACTCTAATGCTTTTGAGGGAATTCAAAATATCTTAGCGAAATATTTTCGAATACTTCTAGTCGAGCGTACAAAAGTGTCTTTACATTTACCAGACCCACAACTGGATCTGAAAATCATGACTTTCCTCAAGCCTTTTAGAAATATCTAGAAATAAGATGGCAGTTAATGTATGTTAGTAGTTATGTTGATAAAGTGTGCCTCATTATAAAACAATTTAGTAATTTAACTGAAGCTTGCACACCCGCTATGAGCCTGCTTGAAGGTAGAAAATAGTGTAATGTTTAAATTGGATCCTTAGATATGTTTGACTGCTCTAGTTTTCTCTAATAAAATCCATTGTAACTCCAACATAGATTGTGCAAATGCCCAAGACTCTGCATGCACTACGCTCCAAATTACATTTTATGCATGAATACGTTTTTTTTACAAATCTATATTTTGCACCACATAATGCATAAAATTATAAAAGAATGAGTGTCAAAGAAAAAAATCAAAGATAGTGCAGACTTTCGAGCGCGTGTATCCATATTTGCAATTACATTATTCTATTTGCATAAACACAGTTAACTAATGGTCAAACAAATCAAGATACATGTATGCGAGTATGTGTATCTAGATCATAGCAACCAAATACATTGCGTAGATGCTTATCTTTTTACTGCTCCATTCCAGCCTTTCTCTGTTGGTACTCAAACTGGCTACGACATTGGTATAAACACCGCAGTTGGCTTGCATATGTATGCCCTTACTTAGAAGTATGTATGTATATATTATTAGTATTATATTACAGTTTATATTAAATTTTATAGCTTGTGTTGCGCTTCCTTACAACGTACTTATTGTACAAATATGCTGATTTCTTCGCACAAAAGTGCAAATCTTATTTAGCAATATCCTTTATATCCGACTTATATCGGTGTGCGTCAGCATTTCTCAGTAAACACGATTAATCCACAGATGTGAGAATAAGATGTACACAAATGTGAAAGGCAAACTTGTAAAAGGTAAGATTAAATAAATAAAAGAAATGCTTAAACATGCATGAAATTCACAAAGAAGATCTTAGTTGTGTCGTGAATAAATACTTGTCTGTGGTCACTCGAACGAAATGACAGTAAAACGGTGTCCTTTGAGATTTTATTGTACGCTTTCTTTGAATGTGTAGTACAATCATCTGAATGCTTGCAATATTGCAAATCAGGAGCAGGTAACATAATCTTATATATATCTAGTCATACACACATTAGTATTATATACAAACATAAGTGTGTGAATATATACATGAATTACGGGACGAATGTGAGGTATCGCTGTCTCATCCTGGAATGATATTGGCGGCCACAGTGGTATGGAGAAGTGTTGGCCTAACTAGCCGCCGGTCTCCGACTCAACTGACAGTACCGCTAACAACAGAATATCTCTGAAATTTTTATTTAATATGAAAACGGGAATTGTTTGTCAAGGCCACCGAGAGCATTTCTGACATGAACTCCGAAATCCGTCTGCCTACGACTGTAGTTGCATCTGAACTGAATGCTAGACATTTTGCACGAAAAGCACAAACCTATTTACGAATATAGCAACCACTAAGGGGTACTGTCATCTCTAAGCCGATGCTAAGAGTGAATTGAATGCACATCCATAAATCAATCATTATGTATCTACATAAACGAATCATCATTATGTCTACACATATGTACGTACACGCAGCGGAGAAGAGACGCACAAACACATGCAGATATCTTATCTGAGATGCTCCCAAAAGTATGCAATTGTAATTGTGGAAGTGTCGCTCACAAATACACGCGCATATGAGAAGCTATACACGTGCATCTGTAGTTATAATTATATGGCAGTAACAAAGTAAATTCTGGAAGCGCCTAGAAGATGCAACGAGAAATCACAGAGTATAAAAGCACCAACAGTAGAGGCGCGAGAATCAGTTTTGATTAAGCACGCTATCTGTCGAGCAATAGAAGTGTTATTTTGAAAGTAGTCTAATAAGTACCATTTTGCATTACTGAATAGTGTTGTTATTATTCAACGAGTTTAGTGATTCGAACGTTAGTAGAAGATTGCAAATAAAGGGATTTTCACTAAATTCGTTACACTCATTACAACCACGCCCGAGAGCTGGGGATAAGATAGATATATATATGTACCGAAATGATGACACAGTGTGACACAAAAAAGGCGTGTGAGTGTGTTCATGAAGCACGATGTGTAAGCATAAGCTGTATGTCTACAAAATACTGAAGTTTGTTTGTTAGCTAGAGCTCGCCCAGCGGTTGAGGTTAATGCACAACAGAGTATCTTAAACCAAAAACAAATAGTTCGGGCTTTTGTGAAGAGCTTTTCATCTTCTATTATTGTGGAGTAATGGCTGGTTAAAGCTGCATCATCGGCTTCTTATCGGTGTCTTATGGGCAGGTTATCGACAGGTAACAGATGTGTGATCTTTTTTGCATTTAAGTTTTATCGATAAGAAATCGATAAGTGTTCGATAACAAATCAATAAAACTGCGATAAAAATTGGTAACTGTCTGATAACAAATCGATAGCATTTCGATATTTTTTTTTAAACAAGATCAATAACTTTTCCATAAAATCGACACACGCCGACAATAGACTAGTAAAGATCTGATATCAAATTGTTAAGACTCTATCAAAACTATAAGAAAACAATAGCTTTTTGTGACATACCGATAAAACAATAGAGAAGAGTCCGATAACTCGTCGAAAAAACAAGCAGCGACAACATCCGTTATTGATAGAAAATTTACAACACTTCGATAACAAACCGATAACTTATTAATAACAAAACCGTTATCAAACCGGGGACAAACTTGAAAGGGACTTAATATAAAGGTAATAATAATAAAATGTATTACACTATTTGCGAAGCATATCTCAAATATATACAAACTGCATACCGAAGTTTTCAATAGTCCCCCGAAATCTGGAACAATGTATCAAAAAACCTTTTTTAATAGGTCGAAGCAAATATTTTTAGTTCACTATATATAATATTAAACACCATCACTTACTTAGAAGAAAGCAGTTCATTTACATGGCTGATTTGTCTAATTCAACTCTTAAAATTATATCTTCTGCCTAAAATTTACATTGGAATATTTTTATGGGAATATTAGAGTACTCACTAAGAACCGTAATCAATTTGGTGTTCAAAGTCCTGCGATTGAACCAAATTCATTGAAATTTGTCTGAGATATTCCAATCTGACCGCCAAGTTCCCATCATCTACGACATCATAGATTGAATGCGAACTAAGTTATTTGTTTCTAATGCACTAGAAGTGCGTCATTTCAGAGCTACAATACACGCATACAAGGTTGACACTGCTTTTTTACTGTATTGTCATATGAAGTCTTCGTTAACAAAACTTTTCTTAAAAGAGTCTTTAAGATTCATATCACGTTAAAAACAATTAGCAGGGAATTTTTACTCAGCCTTGTATTATCTAAACTTGTTAACAAAATCGTCGGTAAAGGGTTACTCAAAATAAAAAAATTAACAAAACTTCTAATTTCTGGTAGATTTTGTACTGCTTCCTAAATTTTTTGTTTGTACAAAATTATACAAATTATAATCGTAAAATAGTTAAAAACAAGTAAGGAAGTCCAAGTTCGGGGGAAAGCGAACATTACATACCCAGCTGTACACTTGAAATGCTGTTGTGTTTGTTTTGTGTACTTAATTGTGTTACAAGGCTGCGCAATAATACATATACATACGGTTCTATTCTGAACTAATTTTTCTTCGAGTTAGGAAACATAGAAAATTTCTTAGCCATAAAAGGGGTGGTGCCACGCCCATTTTTTGAAATTTTAAGTTTTTCGTAGTTTTATAAATCCCTTGGAAAATGAATACCATTGATATAAAGCTCTTTTTGCAAAAATATAGCATATTTTATTCGTCCACGACCCTTTTAAAATCTTGTATATAAAAGTGGGCGTGGTCCTCAACCAATTTCGTTAATTTTTCTTCAAACTATTCCTTATAGTAAAAGCAAACTCTCTGCCGAATTTGGTCACGATAGGTTTAACGACTTTTGATTTATGATTAATAATATTTGTAAAATTGATTTTATTACAAGTGGGCGGTGCCACGCCCATTATAAACTAATTTTTATCAAGGGTCTCAATATCAGTCCAAACGTCAAATTTCAACATTCCAGGTGTATTATTTACTAAATAATCACGTTTTTATATATATATAAAGTGGGCGTGATTATCATGCGATTTCGCTCATTTTCAATACCAATCTATTCTGGGTCCAGACAAGCTCGTGTACCAAATTTGGTGAAGATACATTAATATTAACTCAAGTTATCGTGTTAACGGACAGATGGGTGGATGGACAGACGGACGGACGGGCATGGCTCAATCAAAGTTTTTCTTTTCGATAATGATGATTTTGATATATGGAAGTCTATATCTATCTCCATTCCTTTATACCTGTACAACAAGCAGTTATCCAATCAAAGTTATAATATGTACAAGTACAGCTGGGTGTAACAAAGTTACAGGCTAAAATATGCTTCATCCTATGGAAAGGGGTTTTGGCTCCTTGCTTAATAGAATGAGGGTGCATTCGATATTCGAAGTACGCATACAAAAGTCCTGTGAAACTTAATGCGATTCTTCGTGCTTTATTTTATATTATTTTTTTTTACAATCTGATTTCGGCATTGTGCCGTCTTGGGTAACGTATTTAGCTGCATTTTTCGTTCCGACCTCTTTCTGTCATTTATCATGTACCTATACTGCTGTCGAATCAGGATATTTGATATGCGAAATCGGAGCATTTTTAAAACTATTTTCTACATTTTTTAATATCTTTCCCAACTAATTTTTCTCAGAATTTGTTTTTATTTTTTTTGTATCCACGTATACCTCAGAGTACAATCGCCACAGTGTCTTACACTAAAAGAAATGGTACTAGAAAAATTAACAAATCGGTTCTGTTGTTCTTGACTTAACGGAGATTCGGTGAAATTGATCGAATTATGGTTAATTCGACCGAGTTCTTTGTCAAGTGAAGAAATTGGTTTAGTCATTCAACAGAAGAGAAACTGTCGCTCTTAAGTTAACAAAATTTTGTAAAATTGAGAGATTCCTAATCAATCTAACTGATTTTTCTGTTAACACAACTGATCTTACAGGTCATTTCAACGGCGATCAACTGTCAATACATGAGCAAATTTCAAAGAGAATTTTACATTCACTGCGCTCACTACTTTGTACTTATGTGTGGTGTGTACTTTATGTATGCACATATTTACGTATGTATATGGCGGCCGCCGTGGTACGTTGGTAGAGTGCTGCGCCTACCACACCTAAGACCATGGGTTCACACCCCGGGCAAAGCAACATAAAAATTTAGAAATACGGTTTTTCAATTAGAATAAAATTTTCCTAAGCGGGGTCGCCCCTCGGCACTGTTCGGCAAGCACTCCGAGTGTATTTCTGCCATGAAAATATCTCATTGAAAACTCATCTGCCTTGCAAATACCGCAACATAGGTACTTTCGTACAAAGCTGTCGCAACAAATTTTTTGTTAACTACTAAAACGGTCAATTACGAAGCAACGATTTGTGCGCAGTTGATTCAACATCTTTTTGCGATGGATAAAAATTGACAGAAATTTCGGTTGAATTGACCGTATCTAGGTTGGTTTTACCAGTCTTTTTCTTTCTGTGTTCTTACACGGGAATGCTAATTTCAAAAAAAACTGATCGAGCTTTCTGTTTGCCTATTTAACACCTTCCTAAAAAAGTTGCATTGAAAACTGATTACGTAACTTAGTTTGAGGTCTTTTTTTTTACAAAGAATCTGTTGGAATGAAATTTCTAACTAATTTATTTTTAAAAATAAACGCTTTTACCTCTTTGTACATACAAAACGATTCTCAGTATTCTATGTTTCGCATTTCTGAGCTTAACTTTAATATCATTTTATGCCCACGTGTTCCTCAGAGTATTGTTTCTACAATATCTTTCTTATTATATATATGCATTTTATATGTAAATCGAACTTTTTTGTTTGCATAAACTCTTTACTTCCCTACATCCGTTCGAAGTATGACTACCTCCATGCATATATGTATATACCGCAGAGAGCACGAGTATCTTACACAAAATCCTTTCTTAGAATTTATTTCCCTGTGGATTTGCAATAAAAAAACATGCAGAACCATGCTGCTTAGTCATACAAAATATTATTTACATATTCAATATAGAAAATAAAATAAAATTAGCATAAACGTGTTTCTCGAAATCTTTTTCAACCAGCGCACGGTGGGGCTATTTGAACAATCTAGCTGGCCAAAACTAAAAAAGCAATTATTTCTGTTTAAAAAGTGGTTGTCTCACTTCACTGCTATGAAGGGAAATATTTGACAGTAAATTTACGGTGTACCGTGCAGAATTTATATAGTTCGGGCCCCCTGATTCGGATGAACCCGGGGTAATTTTTTGACATTACATGAGATTTGTCAATATGGGTATCAAACGAAAGACATTTTACTCCGCATTTCTTTTGACGTTTTTAAGTAGGGTTGCCACTAGGGTTGCACCTCACCTTCGTTTTTATATTTCTTGTATATCCACTACCATCTCGGAAACGGCTTAACCGATTTGAATCGGCCATAGTTAGCAACATTGTATGTTTAACCGAAAAAGTCTTTATCATCTAACTTAATATTTGTTTCCTCTAATGACGCTTTTGAATTCTCTATATGAGAAGTTTCCGATTTTATGATGTCAGTATTTTCCTTAACGAAATTTATTCTAATTGGGCGACAATATCGGTGTGACGAGGGTGTTGAATTTTGCCAAACTACTTTTTGATTATAATCGGAAATTAGTTGGAGTGGCACAAACGAGCTCTGAAATATGTTAGCATCGGAGTTTTCATCGTTGACAAATCTTTGTTTGTACTGCTTTTATTGTGATCCGTCACAGCCCCATTTTGAAACCAACCTCAACGAGCATACACTCTTCCTTTTCAGGCCTTTGAGTAACGTCCTTTAAATAAAGTAGGAGACGTTTTGCGGTTAAATCCATTAAAGGTTGCAACTTTATTTCTGCACGTGTTTCAGTTACCAGATAAGACGACTCGTCTGAATATGCATGTTTTTTTCTTTTTGTACCACACTGAAGCATGGATAGAAAGTTATGTTCGTAATACTAACAACTTCATACTGTATTCTAGTGAAACCACCTTCAACAATCATCCAAAGAGGGATAATTATTTTACATAATTCTCATTTATTTTTGAGTTTCCACTTCTACACTCATTTGGGTATTGACAGAATTCGTCAAGTCTTCCAATACCTTTGCCTCGGCTCTGTTGCCTTCTTCGTAGAGCTTCATCTTTGCAGCGTACGTTAAAAGATCAGTACCGTTTTTTCCCTCAAATTTTCAGTTTTTCTTCGCTTACTGCTTTCGCTAGACTGGTCAAAACTCAAGGATGGTCGAAATTCACGTCTTTTGAAATCTACAATATTCAAATTGAATGACCCCTGAAGCCAATCTTGATTGTTCTTGAGAAAACCTTTTACTTTTTCTTTGTGCCGCTATCCATCTTCGCTAAAATTCTGACTTAAAGAATGAAATCTGATGTAAAATTACTTCATGTTCAGGGGCCCTATTCAGTAACTATGAGTTTTGAAATGTACATTTTTCTTTCATACAAATTATATGAAGAAAAATTGTACATTTTAAAACTCACAGTTACTGAATAGGACCCCAGATCTATTATAGTTCAGTACAATAAGTAATTATGCACAAATTCTAAATTTTCGTGAAGACGAGTAAATGTGGCCATTTATTACAAATTTAGTATACGGTTGATAGAACACAAAACTCAATTATTGGAGAATATGAAACTGTATCACGATAACTAAAAAAACTCTGGTTTTCACGACATGGTCTTACAAAATTGATCACCACTCAAAAAAGCGTAGGTATGCGCAGCCGTTTTTGTTATTAAACTTTAAAACAAACACGGGCTTATGTATTGCCAAAAAAACTACTGACATGATATGAAATGAAAAAAGATATATCTTTTTGTTTTCAAGGTTTTTAAAAAATTTTCTATTGAAAAGGAGTAGTATTACAAGTAGAATAACTCAGTTAAAAACGTGTGGCATAAAAAATCTAACATATGAATTAAAAACACATTTACCTTTCCTAAAAGAAAATGTAACTAGATTTGATTAAGGCTAAACGAGTGAACAAGTATTTAGGTTAGAAAGGTATGTTGCTTTTTAACCCATAAATACATCGAACTGCACAAAATTTTTATACAACTTTAGATGTGCGCGGCTAGCTCCGTTGACATTGCAGATGGGTTTTGGGGTATGTATATTCTTCAGTGGACATCTAGGAACGCCAGGGAGTATATTTAAAAAAATTGGAATATTTTGAAAAATCGACTTTTGGCCAGCTAAATTGATGAGATACCCCACCGTGCAGCGGTCAATATTTGTATACAAATAAACTGCCATGGCGTATACGTAACCTCTGAAAAGCTCTTCCTAAAAGTCCTATAAAAATAATACCAACATCAATTCTTTTGTCTTTAGGCTAATATAAAATATTTGATTATATTTTTGTTTTAACCTTATTTTATTTTTCACCTCACCTTTAGTTCGTTTTCTTTATCCGACGTCTTTAAATTTAATTTGCCCTGCTTACATATACATTCAACGAAATATTATCTGTTTAAATTAAGAACTTAATTTATTCAAATACGCAATACATTCACATTTAAATGTCATTAGTGTGCATTTCTCTTTAAGGAAAGTTTTAAGTGAAATTATGTTTTTGCTTGAAGTTTACTTTAACGACATAAAGTTCAGTCATAAGTAACTCAAAAAATATGTAGGGTATCATCACTCGATGTGCTTCCATGGCATACATGTAGAAATGGGGTTATTGTTCATCGGGAGAGGACTTAATTGCCTATTCAATCAAAATTAGTACATCGTTTTAATAGTGAATCTTCTTTGACATTCTAACTGGCATTGTGTTTGGCATGAAGAAAATGCATCACACAATCAATATTGGAGCTAAATTTGGTAGAGGTGTAAAATATTAAGAAATAAATATAGAATAATAATTTTATTTTTTCATTCCCGGGATAGAATTCTTGTTGTTTTAAAGTCGTGAAATTAAAAAAAAAGTGTAACCAAATGTTTATTTAAAAGAATGGGAAATTTTCACTTCGTCATTACACGGAACGATAGTTTTCCCACTGGTGCACCAACCAAAAGCACTTAGGGGCATATTGTGTATAACGCAACTTATTTTCTCGCATAAACCAGAGCTTGTATTATATAAGAACATTCATTCACCTCAGTGAATGAAAGTAGGCCTACATTGTGAATTTTTTTTTAATCTTCTTGTAGCAATAGTTGCTCGCTTCCCAAGGCAGCCGGTTCTATGTACAGGAGCCACTCGCGATTTTTCCCAACCAAGGGCTGGGTCCTTGGTTGCACATATTTAATGGAGCAAAGTACTGCTACAAAAACAACATCAACAAGCAACAGTTGCTGCTGAGAGAGCTTATGGACTTTTCAGTTGTAAGAGTCGATAAGAAAGAGACGGTATGCTTACTGTCTTCAGTATTAATGGAATTTGGTCGCCTTGTAATTTATCGTTCTTATTGTTGTTATAGCCTAAAAGGCACTCCCCGAAGGGTGTGGACAATGCTACCGATGTTGATGGCCCTTTGCCGGATATACACAAGGTACGTTCTGGTAGCAAATACCATTGAGTTACGAGCGCGACCATCTCCGGAACGATTTAATATAACCACATTGAACATTGCAGGCCAACCCGCCTCTCAACCGCTAGATCCATGAGGAGCTTGCGGCCGGCAGAGCTCCTCCTTCTTTATAAAGAGCATATGCAATGTGTAGGAGAGGTTGACAATTTGGCTAGAGCAGTTATAAATTGGGCAGGCAGCCCTTTGAAAGGGTTGCGCTACACACTTCTTTGAATCGTTGTATTCTAAGCCCCCTAACCTGCTGGAGTTATCGTTCGTATACGTCTATATATATGTCTGGATGTACGACTAAAAAATATTCGTGTTGAAGAAAAATTACGAAATGACCTTACCAGTAACTCAACCAACCACTGTACGTCGAAGAAAAGTTAACGATGAACTACGGGAGCTTAATTAGTTATGGGTATGGGTCATATACTTTTAAATTAATCCTCGTCTTTGATAGTAGGTGCAGCGAGGTTTAGAAGAGAAACGACTGATTACACCCTGTGCTAATGTCTTGCGCTCGTCAGACTAAGACTGCAGCTATAAGGAGTGCAACAGTTATAAGATCTAGAAGGAGCAAGTTGCATAGTCCTGGTGTTTGACAGAGTTCCTCAGTGTGGTCATTGATAGCTCATTTAGTCGATTTGAGGTACTCACAGTACGGCCCGTCCAGGCTTACCTAACCTATAGGAATTTAAAGCAGATATTAATATTTTGTAGTGAATAAAGTCATAATGTTTTCGTGGCCTAGGTGGCAAGTGGAACAAAAATTATATTATCGGCATTCGAGCTTAGCTGCAACACAAGGGAGCTCTGAAATCCATTAATGATCTCGATTTATAAGAGACCGCAAGTTCGCCCAATTACCTAAAAGCCAACTAATGATGACTGTTAATGTCTCAATGAGTTCTCACCTTTCGAAGTGCTCCAACATTTTAATTTAATACCGTTTTGAATTATTTGAAACCAAGACAACTTTCACAAAACTTTAACGCCCATGCTGCATCGAAACTTTTATTTACATAATTTACCTGCTGGGTACAAAAATAACAAATTGTAGTTTGCAGAAAATTTGTCTTACCTTTTACCATAAATTTTCACACCTACATCAACATTTGTTCCCTTCATTCTTTAATTATTTTACTGCTTTATTCTTGAACGACTGTTGTTGTACTTATAAGTCCGATTTATTATGCACTTCTTTACAACTTTTCCTTCCTTGTCCCTTTCTTTCGCTTGTTGCGTATATCCGCCACAAGAAGGTGTTTATATCTCACCGCATGAAGAGAATTAACGTCAAAGTTTTTGGCAAAGCTAAGGCTGTCCTTTTCATGTTACACAATTGGCATACTCACTTCAATCCTTTTACAGTTTGGTTCGTTGTATGGGGTCACCTAAAATAGTGCCAATTATGTCGTCCCATTATGCTTAATTCAATTACTTGCTTTATTATCAAATACAAAATGTCGAGCAGCTGGTAGCGCATATCCGCAGGAAAAGTTTTTTAAGATAAATTTAACTCAGCTCGGGAGTGTCAGCAACCCTTCGTTTGAATTTCATTGCTAATTTTTTATTTTGTTGAAAATTATGCAGGCATTAAGTTTTGTTATGTAAAAGAGAAATTACTTTTGATACGACGAAATAGCACTGCCCGTAATAAGGACGTGATTTCAAGCGTTGTTGTTTCAATTCAACAGCTTAAAGAGGTGAAAGGGTGGGATTATTTTGGCATATAATTTGCATAGCAGAAAATTTGAATGCATGAATAATTTAAAGTAGATAAATGTAGGTTGCTAAGGAAAGGTAAAAGGAATAATATATCCCCGTCTATCAATTTTCTACGTTTGGTAGAGTCCAAAAATGCCAATATCCTACTTCACTAATTATATAAGGTGAGTTGGAAACTGTGCAGCTAAGGAACAACTTACTTGATCCTAGAAATTTCTTTCTGAAAGTAAAATATGTACCGAACGACATATTTACGCATCGTCCTCGCAAAGGCTGGATAGCTGAACATAAAGACGATGGATTATTCCACCTCGTCTTTCTCGATGCAGCTAACACATCTGGAGCTGTAAAATATTTTAAGGCATACCGCATGAACTTTCACTGTGCACTGCTCTGTAAACACTCTATTAACCATTGATATATGAGCTTTTGTAAACCGTTATCACTCCACAGAGCGCTAGCAGTCGAATTGCGCTAAAAATGCTTCGACGCAGTTAAAGAGGTGATGTCTGCCCAGCATTTGCTAAGTTGCCTCAAGGCCTACCTATCTAGAACCGAAATTCAAGGCGAAGAGATGAGGCAAATAGGACCAAGCAAACTCTCACAGTTGTTGATTTTATGGTGGCAGAGCTTAGCGCTTTCATAGGCGCCTGACTATTTGAGTATATGTTCAATTCCCTAACCGTAACAACAGCGGAGATTATCTACCTTATCATTTATAGCGACAAGATCCGCCTGGAAGATGCTGCTGTGCTCGGTTAGTCTTTTATTTTTGTGAAACCTAACAAACTGTCATCCGTGGAGCGGATATTTGCAGCCGGAATTTTCTTTGCTTTCTTGCTTGGGGTAGCACCACAGCTGCTAAGAAATCCAGAAGAAGTGCCCACTCACGTTCAATAGTGCCCTTTAGCTCACACATCCCCCCCTCGAGAACTCGATTTCTCTCGAGATTCTCGTGTCTCGTAGTACTCGTAAATCTCGCGAGCATCTCCACATAAATGTATAGTATTTTTTGCCATTTCCGCATCCTGGCACCAACCCCCCGGGGCCTTCCTAGTTACTACTAATCCATTGGATACCTGTTAGTGAAAGCTAATTTATCCACTCTTTATAAATTAATTATGAGGTTACCGTCCATAAATTGTGACAGCCAGCCTAAAACATCTATGATGTTTTTTTGAACCATTATCCAGTCCGATTTGACGTAAGTTTTGATTCATTATCCTCTTCGGATAATGTATGGCTTCACTCAAAACCGTATTGCACTGTAAAGCATTCGGCATAGCTTCGGAGGGAAATATTAGAGATTAGTTTGTATGAGTTAATCGGGGATTGCCCGTATTGCTTTAAATGTATGAAAACATTTATTTGAAGCAATTTTTAATTTTAATTTAAAAAAAATTACAACAACTAAGGCATGACGTGGCTGAATGTTTGGTTTGTAACACTTCAACCATCGTAGGAGTGCGGGTTCAAATGCCACTCCCGGGAGAAAAGGCTTTGAAGAGATTTACAAGGTATAATCGAAACAGCTGTCGCCTTGTCCGTCCTGATGTCACGTTGTTTAAATTTTTCCCAAATTATTAAATAAATTAGAGATTGGTATTTGTAAATCAAGAGTTTAATTTTTGGATCTAACCGTTTGACCAATAATCAAGAGAACAGTCATTTTTTGGTGGAGCGAAGTCATATCGAAGGTCCTTCGACGCTGAGCTCTTTCTTTGAAATACTTTAAAAATGGCTAAGCTTAGTGAGTCCCATAATGGAAGGTATGGGTTATGCTCTATAATATATCATAAATTAAAGTGAAATAGCGCTTTGACACCCATAGGTTACCATAACGTTTCTATGCACGTCTCAGCTGGATAACCAGCTCAGTCTTCAGACCATAAAATATAAAAAAGATGTGTAATAAAATTCACGCGCGCTATCAGGTATTTGCGCAATAAAAATAATCCCTTGGGAATCCGACTAAGGGCGCGTCCCTAGCAATTCCTGTCAGATTTCGGGGTCAAGCGTAGATCAATAGTCAGCTATAAACAATGTACATCTGACAAAATATTGCACTCAAACCGTGTACCTCAAATCATTTCTATTCACAGTTTAGTCCAGTTTCAAGCAGTCACATAATTTGACACTACTAAGAGCAGGAAATTTCTCCTGGCTCTATTTTAAGTCACATTTATAAGGATACTGCAACAATTTTTAATTTATTGTAAAATTATAAATAAACAAATGTAAGACGCTATAACCTCCTAAGAGATTTTAGGCCGAGCTTCACTTCCAATAAGCGTCGTGCTCCTTTTATCTTTTCCTACAAATTGGCCGCATCGCACCTACTTGTTTTCATGCCGATTCCGAGCGGCATCTGCAAGACAGATGAATTTTCACTGGGAAGCTTTTCATGACAGAAATGCACTCGGTGGCGTGCCAAACACTGCCGAGGGGCGACCTCGCTTAGAAAAATTTCTAATTGAAAAAACTGGTTTCTAAAATTTTAATGCTGCTTTGTGCAAGATCTTCGGTGTGGTAGGCGGAGCATGCTACCATCACACCACAGCGGCCGCCGTCACAATGAATATGATGTAACAATGAACAAGCTATAGACATAACTGTTCTACCTGTCGGTAAAATATCTTTGAATCTACAGTTTTTTTTATGAAACATCATTGTATATATCTGTAGAATTCTAAAGGTGTTATTTGAAGCCGATATTTAAAAAAGTTGAATATTTCTATGCCTAAAATCAAATTCAATCATTCAAGAAAATGCACAACAAACAAATGCATATGCTCTTTACTTGATAAAATACGATGTGTTTTCTATCTACTGACGGCACAAACACACTATTTGCGAAAACTTTTAAAACAAGGTTAGAATTTGTGGCCATGTTCTCACAAAAGAATTTTTTCAAAGTATTTCCATTTTGTGCGAAACCGATATAAACAAAATATAGGCATACTTAAGGAACTATATCTGAGCTTATACTATGTTCAAACAGAAAAATAAATTGAGGCAATTTCAATTTAAATTGAGTGGTGTTCGTACAACTCAATTTAGCTTACACAATAGTAATTTGATAGCCGGTTGACTCATCTCTACAGCAACAACATAACTTTTTTCAGAATGTCAAAATGTGCGTGTTGGAATTAGGCGAATGGAATGGAATGGAAAACATAAAACTTTGAAATTTTTGTGTGTTGTAAGAAAATGAATTCAATGTTTTGGTTTCATTTTGAGTTTGCCATCCTCTTTTGACAATTCTTACTCCAGTGAAATGAAAAAAATAATATCAGCTGATGAGATGAGCCAACCATATAGTTTGAGCCATGCGCAACTGGTTTAAATCTACTCAATAAACACACTTTGCAAGGTTGTATTTGCAGTTTGAAACAATTTATTACGCCATTTTTTTTTAAATTGGCAATTTGTTATTACAATTTATTATATGAATCATTGCGTAATAAATTGCCCAAATATAAATTGCCAATTTGGTGTGTGTTCGTACCTAGTATTATTGTTCCACTATGAAGTAGATATTTCAGTCAATTAAGCTATTTAAATTTAGTTGCGTATACGCCATGTGCATCAAGGCATTAAACATACTTGCGCAAAGGTGCATGACATGCCTATGCATTAATTTAATTAAAGATTTGATTTCAATTTTTAAAACACACTGAATGATTCCAAGCTACGTGAGTTCGGCATGAATTTTGACCAAACTAAAAGCCGAACGATTGATCCCCGATGACTTAAAGTACAGAAAAGTTAAAATATTCTTAGAAGATGCAAACCAACGAACTTAATTATGTTTTCAATACAGTTAACTGCATGGGGTCAGGGCCAAGTGGAAGCCAATTGACTGATTTTTATGTTACAACGGTGTTAACTTTTAGTCAGCTATAGCAATATATATACGAGTATATATATACAGCAATATAGAGTAAGCATAAAATGTTTTTATGCACAGCTTGTACTTGTCCCACAAAGCCACAAATCATCGAGTTCAATTAAGACTTCCTTATAATTAAAGCATCCTACAATACTTTGATCGCTAACACGATAACTCGAACAATATTTGAGATATCTTTACGAAAATTGGCAACTGTCTTATATGTGCCAGGAATAGATTGGTATTAAAATGGGTGAAATTGAATGACAAACATTTCCACCTTTTCCTTGCATCCACTTCCTTAGCAAAGACTGCTTAATTGGGGAAAAGTGGGTTGACTTCAAAAGTTGATAGACTTTTTGACAAAGATGCAAATTTTATAAAATGTTGTAACACGAACGTGGCACCGCCCACGTTTAAAGAATTTGAAAGATATGCAAAACGAAAAGTCAAATGCCGTTAAAGATACTATGCTGAAATTTGGCCGAGAAAAATTTAATATTTTTTCTATTTAATAATTTGGGAAAAATTTAAACAACGTGACATCAGGACGGACAAGGCGACAGTTGTTTCGATTATACCTTGTAAATCTCTTAAAAGCCTTTTCTCCCGGGAGTAGGATTTGAACCCCCACTCCTATGATGGTTGAAGTGTTACAAACGCATTCAGCCACGTATTATCAAGGTTTTTTAATTACCGACAATGGCAATTTTTGTCAAAAGCCATAAAGCAATCCATGCAGACTAAGTTTCGGAACAATCCCGCTCTTCCGGGATTCAACATTCAGATCGCGGAAGGCAATAAATTCTCAAAATCGTCATCCCTAATAAATACGTTGACGTGCGATACATCTAAATTATACTAAAAACTAAAAAATACACTGCGAAAAAAACTTACCTAAAGTGAGAAACAACGTGCCCTAAAAAAATATAAATTGGGAAAATTTAAATATAGTGAGTAAATATTTCTTATTTTTGTATAAAACCTTTTACAATTTGAGGGAAAATTTTCTTTCAATTTTTCAATCAAGCATACTGGATTGAATATTTCTCCCAAATTTACATGTACGAGTTAGCACAGTGAATAAGAGTACTCGGCTGTAAAGGCGCGGACATCTTCTGGAAATCCTTGGCCGTGACTGTTACAAATGAAATTTAAAAATTTTTTATGCAATTTTCTCCATTTTCAAAGGAAAAAACTTGATTTTTGAGAAAGTTATTTGTCTAGATTAGGGGAAGCGTTTCTATGGCGAAAAATCCAGTCATTTTTTTCTTCGTTTTCAGGAATTTTTGAATTTTTTTGGGAGTGTAGTAATATGTGTCAAGTATTTTCCCAATAATTGCACCAATCAATTCAGAGGCCAAAAAAGCTAAAGAAAAGTGTGCCATCAAAGTTTTTTAACTTGCTAACATAGTTTAATACATACATATTTGTAACATATTTGTATGACTGGAAGAGGAGGCAAATGTAGTCAGATAGTAAGATGAAATTATCGTCATTGCTGCCGCTGCTTAATTCAATATACTCCAATTTAGTGCCACATCGACACTTCCAAAGTTTGTTTGGCTTACTATTCGAAGAAAGGAACATAATGCGTAAATGAAATCTAAAATGATTCTACAATTCAATAAAAGAATAGCAACAAGAGGAATACAAAAATAATTTAAATAGCAAAAGCGGTAAATTCAATTTGAAAAGTTCAATGATTCCTTTCAAAACAAAACTCACAAGTGGTGGAGATAATAGTGCTGACCTAGTTTGTTTGTTAAATTCAAACGTGATAAACTGAAATACAATCATTTGTTATATATACAAATTTCACTTTTTGAATAATCTATATATATAAAAGGAAGTGTACATTTTGATTGTCACTCCATAACTCGAGAACGGATAGAAAGATTGTCATGAAATTTTTAGGATAACTTAACAGGAATCCGGAGAGTGTTTGTGAAAAGTTTTTTTTTCGGGAAGTGGACCAGGGACCGATTTATTCTAAACTGTCATATATATGGTTCGATTTGCTTGAAATTTGGTATGTAGGTAGCGTTATATCTAGAATAAAATGTCGGATAATTTTCTTCCGGGAAGTGGACCAGGATACATATTGGTGACATGGGTCTCGAGAAATAGGACAAAAAGTGGACCCGGGCGCCCCTAGAATGTGTTTATACAATATGGATATCAAATGAAAGCTGTTGATGAGTGCTTTAGTACAGGGTAGTTTTCATACCTATTGGTGAATAGGGTCCGGAGATATTAGCCAAAACGTAGACCCGGGTACCCCTAGAATGTGTTCATACAAGTTAAGCACTAATAACTGCTGGTCACCCACGTAAAAGGTTCTGCTCTCTGATGCCCTCCATCTAGTGAATATGACGAGCATACAACCATACAGCATTACCAAAACCTGTTAGGCAAGTGAACACCGAACGCTGTGAGAGCGATCACTGTAGTTAACAGCGATAACGACATCATCTCATACTACTTTACATCCCAGTAGTTGTAAAGCAAGTGCGAACCAATTGCCGTGACAGCGATCAGTGGATAACAACAGCAAAGACATCATTCGCATAAACCTAATTGTTGGAGAACAGTGATTGCATACGACTTAACATAACCAATAGTTCGAAAACAAGCGTGGGCGAACTAATGTGAGAGCGATCAGTGCATTTAACAGCAAACGACCCCAATAATAGTTTGATTGAATAATTGTGAGAGCAAACAGAGCAGCCGGCAGCGAAATGTGACAGAGAACGAGGTTCAGCTCTTTCCAATTAGAATTAACAGCAGTGCTGGTTGTTGCAAATAGACCAATGGGCAGATCACTTCGGATGTAAAAAGGAAACAATATTTTAAGAGCTTTTTGTAAAAACGCTTTAATTTAATAAAGTTTATAATTCAAGTAATAATTGTTTTGAATAAACATATAATTTACAATATGGATATCAAATGAAAGCTGTTGATGAGTGCTTTAGTACAGGGTAGTTTTCATACCTATCGGTGACTAGGGTCTCGAGATATAGGCCAGAACGTGGACCCGGGCACCCCTAGAATGTGTTTATACAATATGGATATCAAATGAAAGCTGTTGAAGAGTGCGTTTTAAGTAATTTTCATTGTGATATTCGATTAAGTGCATCAACCTGG
Source organism: Eurosta solidaginis (assembly GCA_029619165.1). Classification (NCBI taxonomy): domain Eukaryota; kingdom Metazoa; phylum Arthropoda; class Insecta; order Diptera; family Tephritidae; genus Eurosta; species Eurosta solidaginis. The sequence goes on from JARSSU010006286.1 coordinate 23,881, forward strand.
CAAAACTGATAAATATGCATGCGAAGCCGAAATAAAGACATGAATTAATAATACCTACATACTTATTTGCATACGTCCTATTTGATTTGCCTGAATTTGGTATATAAATTTGCCTGTATTAGTATTTCCGATGCTTTTTTCCGGGAAGTATACCAGAGACGGACTGGGACTGGGATTAGGACTGGGACTGTGACTGAGACTCGGAGTGGGACTGGGACTGAGACTCGGAATGGGACTGGAACAAAATACATACCACCCTCTGGGACTGGCAATAAGATATGAAGAAGAATGAGAAAAACTTGAGAGAAGAGAAAAGAGAGAAGGAGACTGAGAAAGAGATAGAATGAGACGAAGATGGAGATAGATGAAGCGAAAAATACGGAGGGAGGAGTGAATACAAAGATTAGGAAAAAGTGTAGAGGGGCGAGGGCAGATTTAGACGGAAAAATCTTATTAAAATGTATGCAGATATACCAAATTTAGGGCAGAACAACGTCTGCCGGGTCTGCTAGTCATTATATAAATAGTTTACTGGAGGCGATAACGGTGAGGTGAGTGAGCTTTACACACAAGACACAGGCAAATTTGAATTAAGTAATTAATGGTATATTATATATGACTGATGTTCATAACTTAATTTTTGAAACTTCTTAGAAGTATGGAAGTGGAAGTTGCGTTGATGATGCTACAGAAAACCCGATCAAACTTTTGTACAAAATATCGGGTTATTCGAATTAGTAAAATAGAATTGGGCAACATCAGAAGCTCTGTCGCGGTTGGGAAAGTCCCCTCCGATCCATTTAATACCAAATAAACTGAATACCATAAGGTTTAGCTGGCTGCTTGAAAAAGTATATACGGACTATTACCAAAATTTCTACAGGTTTTGAACTCTACAAGTTTTTAGTAATAACAAAAAAAAACGCTTTCAAGAAATTATTTTTGAATTGGCGCTTCAGGAAATTTTTAAAAATATAATAATTAGCTCTGAAGCGAAGCCTTCAACAAAGGGGAAACACCAAAAAAATTTTGTACATTTGGTCTAACAGTATCAATGTTAAAAATAAAAATAAATAAATAAATGGCACGCGAAATAAACTCCGAACAGCATCTGCAAGACAGATGAATTTTCACTGAGAGCTTTTCTTGGCAGAAATACACTCGGAGTGCTGCCCCCAGCGGGTTGGGGGGTTATAATATAGATATAGAAAATAGATTCAAGGGGTTGTGTAGCGCAACCCTTTCAGGTTGCCAGCATAATATATAGCTTCTCCAAACCCAATTGTCAATCTCACATATCCGTGACGAATCCGAGGCTATGTCGACCCGAACTCCTCATGGATGTGATGGGTTGGGTAGGGCGGGATGGCCTAGAGGGTCCCATGTGGTCATAACAAATCGTTCCCGAGATGGTCGAGCTTGGTATCAAAACCTACCGGATCTGCATCCGGCAAAGGACCATCAACTCGACAACACTCCCCAAGGCCTTCGCGGCAGTGTCCTTATGGCTACAACAACAACAACAACAACTCGGAGTGCTTGAAAAACACTGGCGAGGGGGCGATCCCCGCTTATCAACACAGAAATTAACGTGAACGAATATCTTCAAAAATATCTTCTGCTATTTCTACTTCGTCAGAATGCTCCAACTATATTTTTGTCGAGCTTGGCTCCAGCAATTCACGCATCTTTTACCAAAAAAAGTTTCGAAGATAGCAATGTGGAAAATGTTTGCAAACACTTGACCCACCTATAGGGCCTAGGCTGCAATCAATTGAGCGTTATTGGGCTCAGATGAAATAAAAACTTTTACACATAAGGAAACCAGAAAAAATTTCCAATTACAGAAGTAAAAATGTAGTAGCAAAAAATATCGCTAAAAGTGGACAAAACTTGATATGGGGTATCTGCCGAAAAGTTCAATAATAAGTACAGCGACGAATAAATATAAAATTTTTCTACCTGTCATTTATATAAATATGTTTTCTATACAAATATGAAGAAAAGTGAAAAATGTAACCATAAGCACTTTACTGAAATTTGAGTAAAATGTTAGGGGCACGTTCAACCAAAAAACTGTATCAAAGCCCAGACTAGTGTTGCAAAAAACTACGTCCTCTAAGCAATTGCTGGAAGCATTCTACGACCTAAGCCGCTTGCTGCTTCTAGATCTGATAGTTGTGTCACTCCTAATAGTTGGAATCTTAGCCTTCCGAACGTAGGGCACGAGCACAAAATATGCTCAATTATTCCTCCTGAAATTCGAACTTTCTACATCTTTAATCACTGATCAGGCCTTATTTAAAAGCAAATCCCGTCAGAAAGCCGTGTCCAGCCAGGAAACCCATCTTGAGTCTACGTTCCTCTTTTCTTAGTGATAGTTATATTCTTTTTAGTCTAAGGTCGTAAGGACCGCACATGAAATTTGATTGTTAGCAACTCTGTGCCCGTTTCTACGCGAGAGTGACTGTAAATTTCCTAGCTCAAATGCCAGTATCAGCAAAAGCTTCATGAGATCTGGACATTCAAAGTCATGTTATTGTAACTTATGCCATTGTTAGTTTTGTCAAATTTCCCTAATACTAATAAAAATTTGTTTTAACTTCACACATTTCCTTTGGCATTCATTAAAAATCATAGAAATTGGTGCCATTTTGTTTTTCACAGAAATATAAACTATCTAATTAACAAACAAATATGACTCTATTAATAACAATTTTTTATAGTAAGTTAGCTTACTACAAAGCTTATTGTGAATTCTAGTTAAATTTACAAAAATTCCTCAAAATTTAATAAACGGTAACAAAATGCTAAAGCAGCCATTATTTGGAAATTTTTAACATTTCAATTAATTCTGTAATATATATGTATGTCTGTATAAATGCATGTATTTACAGGCCCGACGAAGGGGGGGGGGCTGAGGGTCATTACCCCGGGCCCTGGTTTTGGAGGGGCCCGGGAATCTCAAAATGCTATCCAAGCTTTTTGCTTACAGAAAATAAACAAACCACACCCTTAATCACATTTCGTAGATAGCAATCATTTTAAATTTCAACAAATTTTATAAAGTTAAATTAGTTTTCTGTTGCAGCAGAAAAATTCGGTATGAAGCAAATTCTTATACAGTCATATACATGTATGTGTGTATGTATGTAACAGCGATTTAAAGAAATTTATTTCATACAACTAATGCAATATTTAAATAAAACTCTATAAGTAACTAGCTTTACCAGGCGCACGTTGTAACGCCCGAGATCGAATGGATGTTGCGTTATTTTTTCTGTTTTGTTTGTTGATAATTTAATTTATTGTTCTGTAAATTGAATTGAATTTTGTACGCATATTTGGTGAAATTTTCTGTTAAAACATTTTATTCTTGTATCTTTTTGTATCTTATTTTATATTATTGTAGTGCTTTTACCGCTGATGATTGTTGCTTTGATAACATTCCATGACTGGTGAGCCAATTTTCAAAGTTGATATATGCGCAGGCATTCCTTTTGGTTCTAAGGAGTATAGAAATTCATTTGGATAATTCAAAATTTTATCTTCATCTGTAACTGTGTCGATCGATTTATATTTCGTCACTTCACCAGGAAATTTATTTTGAAAGCGATCATTGATTTTGTTAACATGATCATTTTTGGGAGCTAAGATAGTTTTTTCGCATAGCCAAAAAACAAAAATATTTAAATTTAAAATTCTTAATTCTGAAATATGAAAAACTTTCGTCTTGATCGAAGGAACCTCGAGCCAAAATTAGGTGATGATCGAAGTATAGCAAACACGTTTTCATAGGGAACACACACACAGAATTTGATTTTATAGAAGATGTATGTAGACAGCGGCAGATTACTAAACGTCCAAAAGGCATAACAGCTAAACCCAACAACGCAGTCAAACTTTAGGTTTTTAAATAACTTAAGTTTGTACGGCAGCCATAGTTTTTCCCCTTTCCACATCTTACTGAAGGTTTTGGGACTTAACGTCACATAGCTCCTTACCAATTTTAATTATCCTACCATTACGATATCCAGATATATGCAGTGTAATATATTCCATTTGTATGGGAGGTGCCACGCCCTCTTTTTCCCAATTCCATATTTTCTTGGTGGTGTTAAGGGTTGACCTCAAATAACTCCTTACTGAATTTCAATGTTCTGGCATGTATACCTTCAAAGTTATGCAGTACCATAGATTCCATTTGAATGGGAAGTTCCACGCCCCCTTTTTCCCAATTCCGCCTTTTCTTTGTGGTGTTAGGGATTGACCTCATATAACTCCTTACTGAATTTCAATGTTCTGTATATCTTCAAAGTTATGCAGTACCAATGAATGAGAGGTTCCACGCCCCCTTTTTCCCAACTCCGCCTTCCCTTGGTGGTGTTAGGGATTGACCTCATATAACTCCTTACTGAATTTCAATTTTCTGGTATGTATACCCTCAAAGTTATGCAATACTAAAGATTCCATTTGTATGGGAGGTGCCACGTCCCTTTTATATATCGAAATTATTTTTAGCCTAAAGCCTTCCCGTTGATCGAAGGAACCCATAACCAAAATT
>JARSSU010006287.1:0-29421 GCA_029619165.1 Eurosta solidaginis
AGTGGGGGTGTGAGGGTGAGAAATGTGTGAAAAAGGGTGAAAAAAAAGAATTAAATGTAAGATGAAATTTGGATTGATTTAGGGGGGGGGGGGGGGGGGTGGGGGGATGGGGGGGGAAAGGAAGGGGATTGGGTGAGAGAAGATAAGAAAAAAAGGAAGGGAAAGTTAAACCTGTGTGGCTTGAAGGGATAATTTAGGAAATGCGAAACAGTAGGCTATAATTGGCATAAGGCAGTCCTTAAATGAGTAGAAAATATAGTACCGCGCCGGACGCCGCCGCCGCCGCCGCCGCGCAGATATTTGTGACATTCGACGTCGGCGTGCAAAAACCGACGAAATTCGGCGGCGGCGGCGGCGGTGTTTATCGGCGGCGTATATCTCTAGAACAGAGGGGAAACAAGCTATTTTAGCGCCAAGCGAACAAGATGATGTAAATAAGACACAAATTACATGTATGTATGTATGTATGTGTAGCAGAAGCGTATGTTGTGATTTGCGTGAGAAACTTAACAACAATCATTGATCTGCTTGCCGCCTTTTTTGTGGATCCGAGCTACTGTGGTATAGATGCTTCGAGCATATGCTAATATATGAACACTCCAAGGCTATAAATCAAATTAACTAAAGCAAAATAGCAAAATGTTTGCTTTGAAGTTTTTTGCAAAAGCATTCAACAAAAAATAGAAGGGATGTGACAAACATTTGTCTATTTACTCACATCTGATGTTGGGGACATCACTCACGTATTGATTTAAAACTTTCAAATTTTGGGGAGGTCTTGATGTACTAGATTGAAGCTTGGCTGATGGAATCTTCAGGTCGTTGTTGAAGAAAAACAACATACAGAAAGCACAGAAGAAGATGAGAGGGACCGGGTTAGTTCAAGCTGATTAGCAGGTGTTTTGCATGGTTGACAAGCAGCTTCAGCTTACGCATACGATGATCTGTATGTCTATTCGGAATTTTTGGGTGGTAGCGTTCACTCCCCACCAGTTCGTTTGCATTTCGACAAATGCACAAAATAGCAGTAACTAAATTTGTTGATACAAGAAGTAAATGTCAATTTGCAATGTTTTGCATATCTGCACGCAAATGAATATTTACGGCGTTTCGTACGCACATCTGATTGCGTGTGGTCAATTAGAAATGTTATTACTAATCAATCACCACAAAATGTAATTTTCCTAATTTAGAAAGTCAATTCATTGAGCAAGATGTGGTACATACATATGTATAATATTTGCAACTCCATTGTCTGTTTTACTCCGAAGCCGGACATATGTACATTGGGCTGGGTCGATTGTATGGACGAAAGTTAACCGAGATCGCGCCATCGATTTTTCGATAGGATTTGGGCTCAGGAAAAAAAAGTTCCACTACGCATACCCAAAAAAATAGTTTCGAACCTGCTAGATTTAATTTTTTTATCTTTTTTCGACTTAGATTTTCAATGTTTCTTCTTCATGACCTACAAAAAAATATTTTTTTTTCAAAAAACTGTTATCGCCAACGTTTTTTAGCGGACATTTTTGGGTCGGACATGTGATACCCTATACATGAAAGTTTACAATCAAATGAACATTTTTTTACTAGGTCATGAAAAGAACCTAAAATTAAAGTCGAAAAAAGTCAAAAAAAACTAAATTTCTCAGGTATCGAAAATTATTTTTTTGGGTATGCGTAGTGGAACTTTTTTCCTGAGCCCAAATCCTATCGAAAAATCGATGGTGCGATATCGGTTAATAAATCGACCCAGTCTAATGTATGTACATACATACATAGCTGTGTATAGTGACATAGGTGTCTCAACTTCACTGTAAAACCGCTATTTTTGAACAAAGAATGTATTATTTTTCTGAAGACTGGAATGGCTTAGATAACAAACTTTTAACAAACCACATGGTCCAGCACATCTAATATCTGTAAAAGGTAATCTGGTTAAAGAAATCGTGCGTCAATATGATATTAACTTCGTCCGAACATTTCCGCCGAAGCAGAAGCCCTAGATGAACAAAGTGTCCAAGTGAGCGTTTCAACCTAGGATACTGGTAGATTACTATTTATGGATAAAATATCGTGCATAAGTTGTAATCAACGTGAAATTGTAAGTGGTGATCAGACAACCTCGTCACATTCGATCTGTCGAAAGCTTACAAAACACACGCTCCGCCAAGCATTAGAGGGATTTTCTATTTGAAAAATTTTTTTTTCTAAATTTTTGATGTTATTTTGTACGGGAGTTGAACCAAGGACCCTAGGTGTGTGTAGGCGGAGAACGCTACCACCACTCCACGATCGCGCTATACTTATAAAATAATAAAAAAAATTTTTTAGTTAACGGTTTAATTGAAAACAATACTTACATTAAGTAATAATAATAGTAAAGTTAGGAAATAATTAGGTAGGTCCTAGATACTAGTCATCACACTCCTCATCAATGTAGGGCGTTGATCAGACAATTAAATAAAAGCGCTGTGCGCGTGAAACTTATAAAAATGTGAGATGTAGCATAACCTTATTAAGGTTCAGTTGGTCTTACTTAAAACTATCAATAGAAATTTGACGCGTTCAACGCTTTTATTTAATTGTCTGATCAATGTCCTAGATTGATGAGTAGTGTGATGACTAGTACCTAGGACCTACCTAATTATTTCCTAACTTTTACTATTATTATTACTTCATGAAAGCATCGTTTTCAGTAAAACCGTTAAACTTAAATATCTTCTTTTCAAATTATTTTATTTTCAATTTTTTAGTATTTATTTAATTGCCTATTATTTCTCATTCTATTTAGTTTATTTAGTGACTCATTATTACAAGGACTCTTTCCTGACAATTTGTTACAATCTAAGTCCTCAATACATAATCCTTCCAAAGATTTAACTCGACTCTGCGCCACACATGCTTGTCCTTCCTTGAAACCGTTTAAAAAATTGGCATAAGAGAAATAAATTTATTTATGTATAGGAGTGTGGGCTTAGTTTTCAATCGACATTCATAGAGTAGTTTTACTTCGTAAAGCATACCAACTTTAAGCTCTATATCTTTAACCGTTCTCGGGATATCCCTATCGAAATTCGTCGCATACCCTTTTTATTCTCAGCTGAGGAGAGCTCACAGTATATTAATTCTGTTCACATAACGGTATCCCGTAGCGGCATAAATTAATCGAGATAGATAAAGATTTCTATATATCAAAAAGATCTGGGCGAAAAAAGAAATTCATATAGCCATGTCCGTCCATCCGTCTGTCCGTAAACACGATCACTTGAGTAAATTTTGAGGTATCTTAATAAAATTTGGTATGTATGTAAGTTCCTGGGCACTCATCTCAGATCTCTATTTAAAATGAGCGAAATCGCACTATAACCACGCCCGCTTTTTCGATATCAAAAATTTCGAAAAACCGAAAAAGTGCGATAAGTCATTACCAAAGACGGATAAAGCGATGAAACTTGGTAGGTGGGTTGATCTTATAACGCAGAATAGAAAATTAGTAAACTTTTGGACAATGGGCGTGGCACCGCCCATATTTAAAAGAAGGCAATTTAACAGTTTTTGCAAGCTGTAATTTGGCAGCTGAGTATGTAATGTTCGGTTACACCCGAACTTAGCCTTTCTTACTTGTTAAAAGGTAGAGTTAGAAAAAATATGCTAAACACGATTTTTAGGATATCGCTTTATACATATGTCGTCGCCCGTTAGCCAGAAGTATGAATGTGCAATTTTTCCGATTTTGTGTTAGAGGCCTCTTGGGATTACCCTTTAGATTCTCTACGTTCTATTTAAATCTACAGCTTCCTATGTACATGGAAACCCTAATAATTTACAATGCCTTTTTCACTAATGTATAAATTCAATCACACAAATTTGAGCCAGAAAAATGAATGTGGCACATTGTACGAAACATTCGTTGATATGGCTAAACAATTTTTGAAAAAAATAAGAACATCACATATTCGAATGTTCGGGTATACGTGCCTGGTATTCTTCAAAAGAAATTATACAGATGAAGAATTTTTAATAGCTTAATATCCGAAAAAATAGATGTTTAATTGAAGGCAAACCGGTTTATTCGAAGCCGTTGCCTCTTCCCGAATCAAAACTAAAATACTTGGAAAATTGTGTGAAAAACTGGTTCTACCAAAATAATATCATTCTTTTTATAAAAATTTTGAGGGCAACGCTTTTCCCGAACCCAACATTTCAGAAGATTCTGATTCTGATGAGAATAAGAACTAGTTCTATGTTTGCAATAATATCGTAAATAAACACACATTAGTGTATGTGAAATCGAATTGAATGTGTAACTTTTTTCATTTACATACATACATACTTCGATAATGTTTCCGCGGATGTTTTCCCAAGTACTGTGAAGCTCCGAATCCCAAGCCGCCAACGGAATTGGCCTAGCAGGTCATGGCTTGGCCCTAACGTTATTTAAAAATCAATCTGTAGTGATTTTTTTACGTCTTTTGAGGGTATGGCCATACCATGACCAGCGGATTCAGCGCATCAAAATGCATAGAAAGCATGATCAGATTCACCTGATCCGACTACTTTTAATTTTTTTGTATAGATGTGTTAACAAAAAATATATCATCTTTTTAAATTTTTGTTGTGCCAGGAATATGAATATGCTAAATCCCAGAGAATAGATGGGATGCGAGCAGGACAATTATCTCAGTTAAAAGAGCATAGTGAGAGTATCATATTGTCACGGATATTAGCATCACTAAGCTATACCATCACTAAGGCCATGCCAAGCAGTATTTACGTCAATAATCAAATCATGTATACACATATATAAGGCAGCCGAAAGAGATGTCACACACATATGCATTTACTTATACGCCTATGTGTACTCGAGAGACTGTAAACTACAAACATTCACATCAATAATTCAATCATTATGTATCTACATAAAGGAATAAATAATTGCGCTAAACACATATGTACGTATACGAGCATCGGAGCGGCAATGCACAACCACATGCAAATATCTTATCTGAGTGGTCACAAGAGAGGGCAATAATTTGTGCCCGTAGTTGTGGCTGGCGATTTTGTAGCCGAAACTAACTAGTAACTTCTGGAAATAGAAGAGCCTAGATATATTCAGCGTAAACTATAAAAGTGGCGCAAGCGAGTAAGAAGTAATTCAGTTTGAGTTGAGCAATCAATCAGTTTTGATTAAGCACGCGATCTGGCGGCCAAAAGTAGAGTTTCATTTGAGTTATCAATCAGTTTGGTTATTAAGCCAGCGAGTAGCAAAGTATACGTGTTATTGTGAAGTACTTTAATAAAGGCCATTTTTCCATTATTCAATATTGGAGTTATTTATTCAAAGTTTAGTGATTCGAACTTAGCAGAGGATTGCAAATAAGAGGATTTGCAAGTAAATTCGTTACAATTGGTGTCAGAAAAGGAATTGTTGAAAAAATCCAAAGGACAACAAGGACATGGCAAAGTTCAGTGAATTGAAGATCCAGCAACTAAAGAAGGAGTTGGAGACCCGTGGATTGAATACAAGCGGCGTTAAACTTGAACTTCAGGCGCGGCTACGAGAGGCAATGGAAGCAGAAGGAATTGATGTGGAAGAGTATGTCTTTCATCTTGAGGGCGAGGAGACAACAAAAATTGAAGAGAAAAACGAAACATCGCAAACGGTTACCAGCACAGACTTGAACATGATATTGGCTGCAATATCTGCACAAACATCGACAGTAGCATCAATGTCGTCACAAATTTCAGAAATGTCATCGCAAATGTCATCTCAACTGGAAGAGCAGAAGACAAATATGGCATCACAACTAGAATAGCAGGAGAACCGTATAACATCCAAGATGGAAGCACAGGAGGCACGTATTTCAGAAATGTCATCGCAAATGTCATCTCAACTGGAAGAGCAGAAGACATATATGGCATCCCAGCTGGAATCACATGAGACACGTATTTCAGAAATGTCGACACAGATTACATCAAAGATGGAAACAACTGAAAGAGCAAGAGGCGCGTATATCATCAAAACTCGAAGCGCGTATAGACGAGAAAATAACGCAGTTTGAGGAAAAATTCGAGGCAGAGGTGGATGCTTTGAGAGGTCGTATACAGGAATTGCAACTTAATCGGCCGGCTGCTTCAGCGAGTAATACGAAGGTAAAAACTCCATCTTTTGACGGTTTTGTTCCTTTCCAGGTCTTCAAGCTACAGTTTGAGAAGACCGCAGCAGTGAACAACTGGAATGCGGAAGATAAAGTTGCTGCTCTATTCGTAGCATTGAAGGGGGCAGCAGCCGAAATCCTACAGACGATTCCGGAAGGAGAGCGGAACAACTTTGAAGCATTGATGGTCGCTGTCGAGAGACGTTATGGAAGCGAGAAACAGATATACCAAATTGAGTTGCAAAACCGTTAGCAAAAAGCAAACGAGATGTTACAGGAGTTTGTTTCGGATGTTGAAAGATTGGCTCATCTTGCAAATGCGGAGGCACCCGTGGAATACACAGAAAAGGGTAAAGATTCAGAGCTTTATTAGCGGCATATGGGACGTCGAAACGAAGCGAGCCACATACGCGAACCCAAAGTCAACATTTGCTGAAACGGTATCCCATGCACTGACTCAGGAAACAGCGTCACTTTTGAGTAAGCCCGCATACAAAGCTCATCGCGTGGAAGTGGAAAGGCCCGATTGGGTAGACACAATTTTGGAAGCGCTGAAGGGATTACAACAAAATAATGCCGGAGTTATGAAGTGTTTCAAGTGCGGTAACCCAAGTCACATTGCACGTCATTGCAGAACCGGTCATGGTAGTTCCAACTTGGCTGGTCGTAAACGCAAAGCTGGAGGAGATAAACAAGAGCGGGTCAAATGTAAAAATCGAGGACTTGCCCCAGCTATGGAATGTCGTGTGATACCTATCTCGCAAACTGGAAGGAAATCGAGCAGTCTTACCGTCAAAGGAAATGTGGATGGCAAAGAGCGTGTACTGACTGTAGATACAGGCGCATCTCATTCATTGATCCGATCTGATTTGGTCAACAGGAAAGTAAAGCCATTACCTGGAGCAAGATTGCATACGATTACTGGCGAGTATAACCAAGTCCAGGGAGAAGTGGTATGTGAGGTCTTAATTGGGGAGGTCATGGTTCTACACAAATTCGTTGTGGCAGAAATCGTTGACGAAGTCATATTGGGAGTGGATTTCCTAGTTGACTATGACATCAGGATCGACATGCAGAAAAGGATTATGCATTATAAGAACCAGGATGTGCCAATTAACTTCAGTTTGGAAAAAGGTTTCAGCAGTAATCGAGTACTGGTGGAGAAAAGTCGACAAACGCCACGAAAGTCAAAGGTAAAGGTTGATGAAACGAATGGGCCAAACAAAGCGAAATCAAAAGCGAAGGTACCTGTGAGAGAAACACTGGCATTCAAAAGCCCTAACGGACGTACTAAAACGAAGAAAGAATGCAAGGGTGGTTTCAAGCCAAGGCACACTACTGTTGTGAAGCGTCGGAACGATACGGATTATGCAAAGCAAATCCGTCCAGCGCAAGCTCTGCGAAGTAGTTCTTCATTGGCCGAGCAACAGACTGTGAAGGAACGGCCCAGGGTAATGAGTAGTAAGATGAAACACTGGCATGACAAGAACTTTAATTCGGAAGGTTTCTTGGCGGGAGATTTGGTACTGTTAAACAACCCTCACCGGCGGAAAAGTGTTCCAGCCAAATTTCGATGCAGTTGGGAAGGCCCGTACAAAGTTGTGAAGAAGATCAGTGATACCATCTACCGCATACAAACCACTGGGAAACCACGGGTTAGAAGAGTGGTACGATTGGAGATGCTAGCGGCACTTAGATCGGGAGATTTGTCTGATCGGGACGATCAGACTTAGGTGGAGGGCAGTGTCACGGATATTAGCATCACTAAGCTATACCATCACTAAGGCGATGCTAAGGCCATGCCAAGCAGTATTTACGTCAATAATCAAATCATGTATACACATATATAAGGCAGCCGAAAGAGATGTCACATACAGATTCATTTACTTATACGCCTATGTGTACTCGAGAGACTGTAAACTACAAACATTCACATCAATAATTTAATCATTATGTATCTACATAAACGAATAAATAATTGCGTCTACACATATGTACGTATACGAGCATCGGAGTGGCAATGCACAAACACATGCAAATATCTTATCTGAGTTGTCACAAGAGAGGGCAATAATTTGTGCCCGTAGTTGTGGCTGGCGATTTTGTAGCCGAAACTAACTAGTAACTTCTGGAAATAGAAGAGCCTAGATGTATGCAGCGTAAACTATAAAAGTGGCGCAAGCGAGTAAGAAGTAATTCAGTTTGAGTTGAGCAATCAATCAGTTTTGATTAAGCACGCGATCTGGCGGCCAAAAGTAGAGTTTCATTTGAGTTATCAATCAGTTTGGTTATTAAGCCAGCGAGTAGCAAAGTATAAGTGTTATTGTGAAGTACTTTAATAAAGGCCATTTGGAGTTATTTATTCAACAGTTTAGTGATTCGAACTTGGCAGAGGATTTGCAAGTAAATTCGTTACAATTTGTAAGTAGATTTTTACACTAGAAACTAATTCTTCTAGTTTTGAGAGAGCAATAAACTTTGAAACTCGATTTCTCAACATTTTCATTTTGGCATTCATGCTTCTGGCAAGCGGACGACGATGTGTCTCCCATACGTATTTTTTTGTAACTTTTTCAATTCCCCCTTGAATGTTCAAGACTCACAATTTCTTCACTATACCTTTAACCGTTCTAAAGATATCGCTTTCAACCGCGTTCGAAAAGCTGTTTCATACATGGAAAGTGGGCGTGGTTAAATGCCGGCTAGTTTTGGCTGAGCATAACTTGCAGTCAGTAGGAAAAGAACGTCAAATTTCATAACAATAACTTAATTTAAATACGTCTTAAGTTTTACAAAATACTTTGATGGATGATCTTTCGGACGGATTCAATTTTATTACAAGTTAAAGGTTGTTCAAAATTTGGATTGATTTTAGCATATAAAAAAAGAATTCTCACTTTGTATGGAAGACAATCTAAGACACCCTTCGAAAATAAAGATCAAAAATCAATCCAAGTTTTGAAAGACCTACAATTTGTACTTACACAAAATTGGTGCGAATTACCTCCGAATATATTCTCTTCCAACTTGCGTCGGGCTCCTATTACTTTTTCCTACACATTGGCGGAACGGAACCTACATGTTTTATGCCGATTTCGAACGGCATCAGCAAGGCAAATGAATTTTCACTGCGAAGTTTTTCGTGGCAGAAATACACTCGGAGTGTTTGCCAAATCACTGCCAAGGGACGCTTAGAAAAGTTTTTGTAATTGAAAAAACGTTTTCTAAATTTTCGGTGTGATAAGCGGAGCACGCTACCACCACACCACTGCGGCTAGCGCCAACTTGTACTTTGTTAGACTAATATTGATTAAATTAAATAACAGCATACACAAAGACATCAGAAAACTTCAAATATAATTTTCGAAATTTTCTTCGAATTTTCGAATTTTTTTGAAAATGTGTTTGAGATTGGTTTGCATAGCTACAAAATTCGTAGACGTTTCTTCTTAAAATATCGAAACTAAAAAAAAAGAATTCATTAGCTTAACACCAGCTTATAATAATTGAATATTTAATTATTGTATTTTCTAAGTGAAACTGAAAAGAAGGAAATAAACATTTACTGGCATATCGCGATGGTACCATTTCGAAAACCGCCACGTAATCATCATCAGGCAATTTCGTAATGTTACCTATCTTAGAAAACATAATAATTCAATATTCAAATATTATAAGCTGGTGTTAAGCTAATGAATTCTCAAATAATAAGTATAAACTGAACACACCATTAAACAAACAAACGTAAAAAACAGTTTAATTGACGAAAATAAACAAAATGTCACTGCTATTTTTCTGTTCGCTGCTGTAAGTAAGCAAGTGAAATTACTCGTTTGTTTATTGCGTGTACCTATGTACTTACATATATATATATATGTATATATAAAATGTGTATTTTTGGTAAAAGTCATAAAGTTCTAAATATTCTGCGTGTCTTTTGTATATGTCTGAGGAACGCATAAACCCATATTCCCATACAAAAATGTACATATATGCCACACATGCCGTGAACTCTGTGGTTTTGTCCGTTCGTCCGATGAAGCCCCGTCACATAAGCAGTTTTTCATATAGATGCGCTTAAATCAATCTTAGGCGTTATGGGTAAATTGCACGTATTTTTATGGAGAACGGTAGATTGAGTGACACTAGCGCCATCTGACATGAAAATGTAGCCAATTTGCAAATTTTGTTGTTAGCAAAGCAAAGAAGAAGAATTGACATTTGCTTTGGCTAAGGGAGCTGGCACACTTTGCAAGTGAAATTATTTTTCCGACCCGTTGGTAACTTTACTAACATTTTTCGCAATTAAAAACTGCAATATAACAAATGAATACGACACAAAATATGTTAGCAAGTATTTTTGCTGCAATGTTCATAACAGCTCGAAATTGTGGGCAAGGCGAAATAAACTTCAGTTGCCAAGTCTGAAGTTCTTTCATATTTATAAACGCAATGTCTTGGTTGATTGTGGCGAAGTTATTGGAATGCATAAAGCTGAAGACATTGGTGCTTTATCGGTAACCGTATCGGTAACCTTATAACAGCTGATTCGACCAACCTTATGAGAATCAATGCAATCGATTATTGGTGCCGCTAAGGTCGTACCCGTATCATAGCCAACCAATTGGGTTTTGGTTTACCATCGTAACGATAAACAGCTGATTACGTTAGGGTACGACTACAGCGATACGACATACGGCACCAATGACTCCCGCTTAAGCTTGTGTTAAACGCATATATATATGAAAAATTTCAATGTGCCGCGTGCTTTACACATCGAAGCGACATAATAAATGCGTAAGCAGCGAGTACATATTTATGGAATTAGCAGAAAATTCATCTGCGCTTGATGGGTTGGTCTGCTAAATTTGGTGGTATTTGGGAATGGTGGGCGGGCCGCACAACGGGTAGCCGCTGGTGACTTTTTGGCCGAGATCTTTGCCACTTGAAACCACCAACACCGCCAACGATACGCTAGCATTCAGACCAGCAAGGCAACTTCAATGGCATTGTATGACGACTGTTTGACGAATTTTGATTGTCGCAAGATCCCATTTCCGTGTTATTTTATTTGTCAGCGTCTTCAAAAGTCAGCGAATTCGTCAAAATGGCTTGTTTGTTTACATGTTGATGGAAGTCGCTTTGTTTTTAGTTGCACGTCTTCGTTGACGTCTGTCGCCGTTTTGAATAAGGAAGCGTTTTTTTGTCCCATACATAAGGTCCCCACATAAATGTGGCTGACATATGTGGTTGAAATTGTGTGTTTGTATGATCCAACGAGCGCGTGACACGCGTTTAACCCTCCAATAGATTGTGCCGTCTGGCCAGACGAGAAGGCTTAATTTTCATGAATAACTTTACTCCTACCCACCCGATCATGAAAAGCTTAATAATACTATGTTTAAACAGAAAAATAAATTGAGGCAATTTCGATTTAAATTTAATGGTGTTCATACAATTCAATTTAGCTTACACAACAGTATTTTGATAGCTGGTTGGCTCATCTCTACAGTAACAACATACCTTTGTTCAGACTGTCAAAATTTGCATGCTGGATTACGCCAATGGAATGGAACGAAAACTATGAAATGTGTGTGTGTTGTAAGAAAATGTGTTCAATGTTTTGGTTTCATTTTGAGTTTGCCATCTTCTTTTGACAATCCGTACTCCAGTGAAATGAAAAGAATAAAGTTAGCTGATGAGATGAGCCAACCATATAGTTGAACCATGCATAACTGACGTTTAAATCTACTCAATAAACACACTTTACAAGGTTGCATTTGCAGTTTAAAACAATTTATAACGCTATTTTTTTAAATTGGCAATTTATTATTACAATTTATTATATGATAAATTGCGTAATAAATTGTCCAAGTGGTATAAATTGCCAATTTGGTGTGTGTTTGTACATAGTATTAGTGACTTTTTAAGTTTAGAGGCGGTCTTTATAATAATTCGAAAATCGATTTTTTTTCTTTTTATTTTATCTTTTTTTTTGTACCAAAGTTGATTATGCCACATTTTAGGGTTGTCGTCTGGCTAGACGAACACATTTTTAAGCCTCAAAGACCTCATAGTTCGTATTCATTTCAAAATTTATCAATAAAAATTAAAACTTATTTCTGTGGGTAATCACAGTGTGCGACGAGATTTCTTCAAAATTTAAGTATTTGTGCATAAAGTTCAAAGTGTCAAAATTCGTCTGGCCAGACGACAACGCTGAGTTGAATTTATTCACCGCTAATCGGAGGCTTAAATCACAGCAAACAATTGTATTCCTCTCTTTACCTCTTTTTATTCTTTAAGCTTTTTTGTTTGAAGACTTTGTTGTTGTTGATCTTTTGACGTAGTTGTCGGCCGCCTGTTGGGCTGTAATCATGGTTAAAACCAGGAAAAAAGTTGTAGGAAATTTAAGACCTTTATGGTCCTTAACACTTTCTTTCCACAAATGTCTAAAGAAAGTGTTTTTCTTACTGCAATAACAACGACAAAATGAAAGAGACACAATCGGCTGGGAAAAGCATGAAAGCTAGCGGGCCTTGTAAAACTGGTACAATGGTCATGTAAAGAAGAAAAGAAAAAGGGAAGTCATGATAATGTTTTTATTGTGGGGAAGGGACTGCGTCAACAGATGGGGTGAATGTTAGGCGCCGAGTTTCTTGCTCGTTTCAAATTCTGGTTTTTGTGAATTTTTTTTTGACCGGGGAACTTTTGGTTGATTTTGAATAGAAATTTTTCAAGGCGAATCCATACTGAAATTTTTATAAGTTTATTTAAAATTTCTTATATTTCGCAATAATTTTTAAAATTTTCCATCTTTGTGAATTCATACAAGTGGCGAATGTTTGAAAAAAAACGTTCACAATACTAAACAGCCTCGATCACCTGTTCAATCGCTGTTCGATTACTTAAGTCATGTGCCAGTAGTGTCTTTCAATGATATTTGTAAACGAGGAATAGACAGATTTTTCATTTGTATGAATTCACAATGGTAGCAGTTTAAGTTTTACAATAAAAAATTATTATTTAGATACATTTCCTCATGGAAATTAAAAACGAAAATATTTTATTAGAAATATATCAGCATTTGATTTATAACAACACTTATTCCAATATAATATTATTTTTTATAAATTTAAATGCAGGACTTCCAGGAGATACATCTATATAAAACGGTGTAGACGAACCGACATAATTTAGTGCCACAGCACAAAGGCTTCCCTTCACAACGCCCGGTGCTCCGGAATCTATTTCAATTGTTGCAGCATATCCAGGAACCTCTGTTACTTGGTCATTGAAAATACATTGAAATTCGCTTATTGCTGATACAGCTTCGACAGTAGAACGGATTTCTTTACTATGCCGTGAACACCATCCACTAACAACCATTGTTTTGACCGATTTTAAATTAATTACGCAAAGTGGTATTGTTCCTACTGGTTTTTTAAAGCTGTCCACTCCAATTATACCTATATATATACCGCCTTCTCTACAAATAGTATAACGTTCTTTGCTTACTTGCACTTGGTTCGTTTGAGATAAACTGTTTAAACCAGCTTTAACTGTGGTCTCCCCTTCTTTCTTCAGGCATTCTAAAGTTGTAACCACATGTGCCAAAGTGATCAATGATCCAATGCAAGCATATATACCGTCTTTATATATAGCCACCACATATGATGTATCCTCTGTATCCACAGAACTGCTAGAAATGCTACCTCGACCGCGAAATTCCGCATTCATGCAGATGAAAGAGAAGTTAAGCGTGACCAAGAGGAGCCCGAAAAAATGTCGCCAATTCATTTTAAATTATGTCTATTTCAGACGTTTGTTAAATACTAAATAAATCAAGATACATTTTGTGGGCGTTATTTATACATTAGTGGACTGTGTGAATAAAAGTACAAACTTCCGTATATCAGGAAATGGGCACAAAGAAAATATTTGGCTGTTTTCAAATTTGTTTATATATTTGCACAGCTTAATTGTGCTGTTGAATTGAGAAAGGCTATGTGATATAATGTTTATATTTTTAATGAATAAACACAGGAAAACTACAAGAAGTACACTAGTTAGTTTTATCTGTTTTTATATTTTTAATGAATAAACACAGAAAAGTACAAAAGGTAAACTAATTAGTTTTATCTGTTTCCAAACTGTTGATTTGCCTATTTTATACCGCCACAAAAGAGGTGGGAGCAGTGCACCCGGTTTTGAGCAGCATCATTGATTGCTCCATGTTCAGTGGGCTGACATAATCAAGATCAAAACTTTGTGATTTCTATAGCAATTTCACACAGAGGGTTCATGAAATAATTAGCCAAGTTTTCTACATTAAAGCCCTTAATAAACTCAATGTTTCATACAAAATACAAATTCTTAATTATCTCATTTTTATACCCGCTGTATTTATACACAGGGTATTATAACTTTGATTGGATAACGGTTGGTTGTACAGGTATTAAGGAATCGAGCTAGATATAGACTTCCATATATCAAAATCATCAGTATCGAAAACAATTTGATTGAGCCATGTCCGTTCGTCTGTCCGTTAACACGATAACTTGAGTAAATATTGAGATATCTTCACCAAATTCGGTAGACGAGCTTATCTGAGGCCAGAATAGATTGGTATTGAAAATGAGCGAAATCGGATGATAACAACGCCCACTTTTTATATATATAACATTTTGGAAATCACAAGAAACCTGATTATTTAGTAATCTAGAATGTGGAAATTTAACGTGTGGACTGATATTGAGATTCTTGATAAAAATTTGAAAACATGTTTTAAAATGAGCGTGAGACCGCCCACTTGTGATAAAAACAATTTTACAAATATTATTAATCATAAATTAAAAATCGTTAAACCTATCGTAACAAAATTCGGCAGAGAGGATGCCTTTACTATAAGGAATGCTTTGAAGAAAAATTAACGAAATCGGTTAAGGACCACGCCCACTTTTATACAAATGACGCTAAAAAGGGTCGTAGGCAAAAATATAAAGTTAAATCTTAGCGAAAAATAGTTTTGTACAAATCGTATTTTTGTGTTCAGTTATATCTTTATTTTAAAATAAACAATAGGAAAATCCCCATATCTGAAGGAAAACTGCATTATTACCCGTTCAAGCTCATTGGTGTTAGCCTCTGAATCCTTTTTGCTTCTTTTAGACGAAAATTAGTTCTGAATAGAACCATATGTATATATATTATTGCGCAGCCTTTTAACACTATTAAGCACACAAAACAAAAAACAGCAGCATTTAAAGTGTACAGCTGGGTATGTAATGTTCGGTTTCACCCGAATTTAGACTTCCTTACTTGTTGCTTTATAGAGTGCCTAATGGAGTCAACAATCTAGACGGTTTTGCGGGCGTTATTTAGACATTAGCGGAGTGTGTGAATAAAAAACAAGTAGAAACTTCTAGATATCAGGAAATGGGCACAAAGAAAATATTTGGTTGTTTAAAAAAAAATCCTTGTGATTTGTTTATATATTTGCACAGCTTAATTGCGCTGTTGAATTGAGAAAGGCTATGTGATATAATGTTTGTATTTTTAATGAATTAACAAAGAAAACTACAAGAGGTACACTAATTAGTTTTATCTGTTTGTATTTTTAATGAATAAACATAGAAAAGTAAATGAGGTACACTAGTTTTATCTGTTTACAAACTGCTAATTTCCCTATTTTATACCGCCGCAAAACCAGAGTTGGGAGCAGTGCGCCAAGTTTTGAGCAGCACCATTGCTCGAAATTAAGTGGGCTGACATAATCAAGGTCCACTGTTAGGTGTTATGAACACGTTAATTGGTTGTGGACTTAAGCGTCTGTTCATCCTTCCCATATTCGTAAAATTTTGTGATTTCTATAGCAATTTCCCACAGAAGGTTAATGAAATAAATTATTTTGTTTTGTTGATTTTCCGAGAGGGTGGATGATATATATAGGAACGATTTTCCGTCATCCCTTGTCAAATTTGGTTTCGAGATAAATCGTTTTCGGCGTGGTGCCATCTCAGTGTCGATTTTCGTTCTTCGAAACCGTTTTGTCTCGAAACCAAATTTGACAAGGGATGACGGAAAATCGTTCCAATATACATCGTTAATGAAATAATTAGCCAAGCTTTATACATTAAAGGCCTTAATAAACCCATTGTTCCATGCAAAATACAAATTCTTAATTTTTTCATTATTGCTTTATTGAGTGCCTAATGGAGTCAAAAATCTAGACGGTTTTGTGCGCGTTATTTAGACATTAGCGGAGTGTGTGAATAAAAAACAAGTATAAACTTCTAGATATCAGGAAATGGGCACATAGAGAATATTTGGCTGTTTTCAAAAAAAATTTCCTTGTAATTTGTTTATATATTTGCACAGCTTATTTGTGCTGGTAGACTGCTCCTCTACCGAGCGCACTGATTGCATACTATCATCGCTATCTGCGTCCAAATCATTACTGATAGCGATTTCTTCCTCCCGGGCTTGCAACGCCATCGCTTTCTGCTTCTCATCCTTGCTTATTTTAGAAATTTTTGAGTTCATCTTTGTGGTACGACTACCTGTCCAACAAGGCGGGCTCAGCGGTCTAATGTTAGAATTGGGGATAAAAATCGTCCACTACAATAGCGCCCATTGCTGTTGTAAGGACACCATTATTTTCCGAAACGGTCCGGTATGGGGAAGGCTCCGTTCCGGAAATACCCCCTGGCTGCAATTCATCCAACAATATGGACCGTGCCTAGCACCCTCGATTAGAAGGTTGGAGAGATGTCAATTTTACCTTGTTTAATCTTATAAAAAGCAATAAGTATTTCAATGAGTTTTTGGAGAAGAGTATTCATTTTTTGTCAATTCATAATTGGTGAAATTGAAATAAATTTATGAGTTTGGTTGAAGTCAGTAGAGAAAGTAACAACTTGATTTATCACACATTCAACATTTTAATTGACAGGTATGTATGGCCATGATACAATTACTAGAGGTTTGTTCTGCAATTATGACAGAGCTTTGACACGCCCGAATTAAAAAATCTGGATGGGTTGCTTTTACGAAGGAAACCCGGGAATAATTCAATCCCCTTCAGCGAAAAGTGTATTGATAAAGAGTTATGTTGATTAGGCCATTATTTCAGAATTTGTTTGAAGAATGCCGCACGTTAGAATTTTATACCAAAATACACTATCGCAAATTTTTTTTCAAAAACTCCACATTTGAGCATAAGTTCAGTGTATTTTGACATAAGAGTGAGTTAATGAAAAGCATTCCGAAATAAGGCGTTCTTCAATCTAATCCTAATATAGGGCGTTTTTGTAACAAATCCTGAAATAGGAAATTTTTGAAAAATATTTTGAGATAGGACAATTTTGAACAGGCAGCCGACATGGTGTGATACTCTACTCAACAGCCGCAATGAACTGACGGAAAAAATAAGAGAAAACGGCTTAGAACTTTATACTCCGGCCTCGAATTTGACAGAAGAGTTAAGCTTTTGTGCTTTTCCGTTACACAGGGAAATTTACACAGGGAAAATTTACCTTTTTCTCTTTTCCGTTTAAGTTTTTAGGAAGTTTTCCGGTCAAACCGTTTAGAATATTCCGAACACGTTCATTTGATACTATCTCACGAAGTCCGAAAATTCCAAAAAACGATTCCACAAATTCCTAAGAGGAGACGAATGTTCCCAACATACTGAAAGAGTGTATTTCGTTATGACATCTCCATTATTTTTTAATTACATTTTTACGTGAATCGATTTATTAGTCGAGTTTTTGACGTTGTACGATGAATTTTGATGAATTGGTTTAGGTTTCGTATGTTCATAGGTTTACGAAAGTGCAAAATTCATTTGTATCCGTACTTCTTCATAAAATTAACTATGCTCAGCCACACTAATAAATCATGGCATAGTTACCAAATACATCATAAAATTAAAAAAAAATGTTCTAAGGAAGTAGGCAGTTCAAGTACTTATCGGGTATTTGTAAACTGATTGCTTCATATTTCTACTACTAATATTTTTTGAAAAATTGCAAAGAAACAACACAGTTAACGGATGTCAATTCGATTTGGAAGCAAAATGGCTGCAATTGTCAAAAAATTTGTCAGCCGAACAAACCTCTTGTGATTGAATCATGGGCAACCAATGTGAATTTGCTTTTCTGCCAAATTCAAAACTAATAAATTTTTGTGTTGACTAATTTATCAAACCATTGCAGCGGTGCATAGTGTACAAGTACAAGTGTGTTGACTTCTTTCTGACAGGCATTCGCTTAAGTGAGCATAACGGGAAAATCTGGGTTGCCATTGTTGTTTCGGCTGAAAACGGTCAATTAGGGTTCTGTGCAGAGATGTAAAAGATTTAAACAGGGTTTATGTAGTCACAAAAGTGTTGCTCCTGTTCCACAGCATTTTAATTTTATATCATGGCGAAAAGTGTTCAGTTCAGAGTTATTGATTTTCATTAAAAGTTTAATTTATTACGGAGGGTTGCTCCTTTAAGTGCAAAAAGCAGCGAAAACGTAGAGTTTTTCAAATTATTGTGAAAAACTTTTTAATTTGATTTTCTGTACAAAAGTTCACTATATTTGTGTAACACAAGAATCTGGAGGCCAATTCCTTAGCTATGAAAAACTGAAAAATGTACACTTATTGAAAACTCATTTGCACACACAATTTACACTATGAATTTAGATGTGTTTTTATGTACAAAATTTTAAAACTAAAAACAAAATATTCATTTGTCAGAAAAAATAAAGAAAAAACGGCCTAATGTCAAAAACCCTATCGAAATACAACCTGGCTTGTTTGTTTTTAATGAACTACGTTGTATTTTTCTTGTATTTCGTTGGTTTTTTTAAATATAGTTCACACACTTACACCAGTACTGAAACCTTATTGGCTCCCTCGACAAAAAATATAAGAGAAAATACTAGAAAACTACATAGAAAATAAAGTAGTGTCATATAGGAGTTTGATTTGTTTGCACTTACAGCACCATTTTATTTGCCGGAGACTTTCACAGCTACAAAAATTAAGGCGGATTTACACAGACGCTTTGGTTGTGTTGCATTCATTAGTTCATCTGTCGGGCGAAGTATCGAAAAATTTACATTAATGTTTGGTTGCGTGCCTACGCTTTGACAACGCCAGACGAAAAACAATGAAACACCGTACGTTATCTTTGCTTTGAAGCGACCAAAGGGTTTATATAATTTTGCCCTTATGCATTTGTGTAAACAGCCTTAGAAGTGAAATTTTTCCATGTTACACGTGTGGCGCTTTATATTTTGACTCTAATTTAAATAAATTTTGCTTTCAGTATGTTGTTGCAGGCTACAAAACTTCTAGTATTCTTATTTCCGCGGAAATATATACATCTATTTTATCTATAAATACTACAAAGTTTTATTAAACTATCAAATGCAACTCAGCTTGAAGTACTCTTGCGTACCAAAAATGCAACTCTAGACCTGAGATTTGCATCAGGTGAGCGAGGCTGTTTGTAGTTTTGACGTTTATCGCTTAGCTGACACACTTGTATAGGTACACTATGCAGCGGTGTGGTGGTGATAGCGTGCTCCGCCAAACCACGCCAAAAATCATGGGCGAGCCCCGGGCAAAGCTACCTTAAAATTTAGAGACAAATTTTGTTAATTAAAAAAAATTTATACAGAGAAGCTCGGCCGAAAATATGTTCGAAGGTATTTTTTTTATATTTATAAAATTTTTAAAACTAAATTATCCGTCTCTCTCACGTTTTGAGTTGTTATTTGTGTAACTAAGGCCATGTGCGAGTTGTTCTAACTAAACTCAACTGAAATTTTCCATCACTGTTCTAATTAAGAAAACAGCTGATTAAACATAGCGAGTTTTTTTGAAAAACAAAAAAATTAGTTTATGCTGAACAAGTAATTAATTTATTTGCTTTTGCGTACTTTAGCGGCAGGGACCTACAGGGGATCCATGTTTGGTACTTCCAAGCAGTGCGAGCAAATAGGTCGAGTCCGTCTAGAAATAAAAATAAGAATTAAATTTTCTTTCATGTGCGCAATATACCTGCATCAATCCTGCAAATAAAGAATCTATTAGTTAACCTAGGCCCAGTTTTTCAGGGCGAATTTTTACTTCAGTCGAAGTTCTCTAGTCTAACTGTAGTCTGCTACTTCGACCGCTTAAGCTGAGATGAGCAGCTAAATTTTTATGTTATCGAACAAAGTGGCAAGGTTAAATACACTCTTGTCAACTTCAAATAGAGTTTAAACTCACACTGAAAAACCAGGCATAAGTATTGAACAGGTTTCCGGAAAGTAACTCATTTCTTTTTAACTACAATTAATCAACTACTAACTGGTTAAAGAATCACGCAAACTATAATTGTGTGAAACAGCTCAAACTGAAATATCTCATATAAAAAAAACAATCAAAATTAAGAAGCGATCTTAGAAACTAAATTTCATTTGGAGTATTAAAGATATAACCAAAAATACTCTCTTTTGCAAAGATTTACCTGAAAATGAAGAAATATGCGAATAGTATGTAAAATATTATTATATGCCCCGAAACAATCCCGCTGAACAAAATCGTTCGCCACGGGTAGGAGAGGTTGACAATTGGGTTCGAGAAGCTATATTTTGCGCTTACAACACCTTGAAAGGAACGCGCTACACAACCCCTTGATAAATTTGGTATTTTAATCGCCTCCTACAACAGGTGTACCTGCTGCGGGTATATTCTAAGCCTCCTAACCCGCCGGTTCTAATTGAATGCAGAGCGCGACGTTGGTAGCCAATCTTGTACCCACAGCACTGTAGATTGAGCTGTATGAATTAAAATCAATTTCTCGGAGGCAGCGACTATTTCAGAACCACTTAATGCTGAACCAGTTAAGACCGCGTTTGAAAGGTCTGCAAAGGGAGACAATTGCCTTTTCGAGGAACATCACAATATTAAAAGTGACAATTTAAAGCACTGCGAGGGGACAGAGTTAGAATAAGTACCGCCTCTTGATGAGATAGTTCTGCGCTAGTTCGGAACTAGAACGATTCCCTGCAGGGTAGCTTTATTATTGTTTTCGAAAACAAATTGGATAGCAAATGGTATCTAATAACCAAAAAGTAAAGGCCCTAACACATTCGACTTTTGCGTCGTTTTGGCGCCGGCTTCATTTTGATATAACGCTCTTGGAAAGTTCTCCTACCACAATGAATGAAAAAAGAAAACTCATATAAAGGCGAATTCAGTACCACGTGTTGTTATCCCAACAGCTGATTGCTTCTTCTTGATTATTTTCCATACAGCGCCTTGTACTTTAATATGTCAGCTAATCGAAATCAATTATAATTTTCTTTTGACTTGACATTCTTTCGCACGGCGAATTGGTTGAATTCGCTTTGCCATTACCTGGTATGGATTCGCCCATGTTGGAATAACCAGGTGAAGTAAGCAGTGAGTTGTCTTGCTCTAAATAGTTCTTTGTTTTGTTAATTCGGCTACTCGGAAAATTTTTCAAAAAAAAAAATAAATAAAACAAAAAAAAAAATAAAATAAAAAACAAAAAGACAAAAAAAAGATAAAAAAAAAAAAGATAAAAAAAACTACATACAAAAAACAGAAAACAAAAAGAAAAAAAGTAAAAAAAAAGATTAGAAATAAAAGTAAAAAATAAAAAAAAATAAAAAAATAATAAAAAATAGCATACAATAATAAAAATAATATAAAAGATATAAATAATAAAATAATGTAAGAAAAAAAAAAAATAAGAAAAAAAAAAAATAAAAAAAAAAAAAAAAAATAAAAAAAATAAAAAAAAAAAAAAAATAAAAAAAAAAAAATAAAAAAAGAAAATAAATAAAAAAACAAAAAAAAAAAAACAACAAAAAAAAAATAAAAAAAAATAAAAGAATAAATAAAATAGATATAAATATAAAACTAAAATAAATCAAAAAAAAAATAGAAAAAAAATTAAGAATAATAGAAAAATATCAATGATTTTTTCCCCAATTTACATATGTTCTGACTAAAATAAATTCTAAAGAGAAAAAATAAACTCCAAAAAGAACAAAACATAGGAATTCTCAAAGGGGATTTTCAAAATTTGGACCATGACAAACCCAAAGGGTGTTGGGACACAGAATTCGTTTTAGAGGTATGGTTCTTCGCAAAGTTTGCTTCATTTTGATCCTAGAATTATGATTTCAACGGAGCATGGGCGATTTTTATTGCGCGCCCCACAATCGACCCTGCCTAGTGTGTGAACATTAAACATCCAAGGCTCTTCCCGTGCTCAAAAATTGTACCATCTCCGGTACAAAACGCAAGCAAAGCCAGCGCTATCGTCAAAAAATCTATCCGTTGTGAGCGATGATAACTTTGTCCTTGTCCTGGGGAAGCTTTCAGTGGTTTTTAGACTAGCGAAAACAAGCGTTTTATCCGGTTGTAACTAGAAAAAGCCAGATTAAAAAGACCGTTGTAGCTGACTATTTGCCCCTATTGACCATCGAAAGCCATTGACTGACTGTGAGGCAACTTCAGAGATTTTTTTGTGCCCCCCCCCCCCAAAAATACAATCAACAATTGCATATCAGCGTTCACTGACCGGAGCGAAGTTCCGACAGACAGTTGGGATCCGCTATTCTTTGTTCACCAAAACTCCCCGAATTACAATCCCACGTGTCACCTTTGGGAACAATCGCTCTCTTCGCGACAGAGATGTTACACCCTCATGTCATGTCACAACATGACAGGACTTTCTCTACCCACCAGATAATGAAGTTCGTTGAAAAGATTCAGTAGGCTTCAACCAAGCCAAAGCAATAGCTTAAAAACCAAGCGCTCACTAGCACGCGATAACTACGACCACAACCAGGTCCTTCAGACAGGAACCGCCAAAACTTTTGTGCAGAATTAAAAAGGAATTAGGAAATTATGCCTGAGTGTCGCAACTCCACGCACTTTTTCATTTTAGATTCTGTCGAGATAATTCAAACCGAATGTTTGTGGCAAAACCGAAAATAGATTCGTTTGAAAAAAGCTAAGCTGTGGTACAAGTGCCTAAGCGAGCACTCATGTCATCAACTGAGTCGCAAACGAACAAGTGGTCATGTTCGACATGTCATCAAAGCAGCCATCACAGCTCTGTATGAAATGTCGACAACGACAAACAACACAAGTTTGCAATACGAAGCTTCAAACAGTGCAAGCATAAATACTGTGAGTCGACATTCTGCGTGCGACGAAAAACGCAGAATATCTGCCGATATCCAGGGAGCTACTTCTTAATAGTGTTGCTTTATTAAAGCGAACGCAACGGCTGCATGCATTGCATGCAGGACTATGATAACCAAATATTCCTTCGTTACGCTATGGTCGCAGTTTCGAACACGAAGGGGAATATTTCAGCTGCGGGCCTCTATCGATCGCTAGAGCTCGGTAAGATTAAGAACTGTTCATTTCCTCAAAAAGGCTTCAACAACACGGTGAAACTTCAATATTCGAACATTCACAAAGATTGTCGAAATCTCTGGCAATCTCTGCATCGATATAAAAGTCCTCCAAGCTTTGTCCTTGTTGACACTGGGTGCCATTCGTTAAGCCATGAAAAGGATAAAGGTTTTCGCTGCCATTGTCCAGGTGCTGTTCGCCGAACGTACAAAGAATTCGGCAACAGACACAGCCAGGCAGTCGCAAAATCTGTGTGCAGTTCAAATCTCCTTGAGCTCCTGATCACAGTTGACACATTACCAGGTAGACTGACATGGGTCACAGGCAGCGACATACTTCCACAAATTCTGCGAGACAAGGTATTAAAAAAAAAGGTGTGTGCGGCAGCATACTTCTGCACAACGAACATTTATTGTTGGGTTGTCTGCAAGGTTAAGAATAGCTGAAAATGGCGGTGAATTTTCGGCCAACAAACCACAAAAAGTGTTCGATCGATGACGGCTCAGTGTGCTCAATTAAAAAATTTGTTGGGGAAGAGGAGGATAATTCCACAAGCCTGCACAGATATCCCCCGAAATCAAGCTGTAGTGAGCAGATATACGCAAACATACCAACAACACGTGCAACAAACGGTCGGATGACATTGTGAGACTTCCATTCAAAGAAAGAGTTTCCTGAAAAGCACTCTATCGCAAATTCCGCCACCGTTGGCGTCATACACCAGATTTTTTCAGCATGGAGCGAAAACACGCTTCAGAAAAAGGGGGAGTTAGGTACAGTGTACAACAAGGTGGTGCAAGAATATCGGGACCCTTGATCACATGGAATCTACGATCTTATCATTTTACTTGCCAAATCATGCGGTTGTCAAACCAGATAAAGTCACCACAAAGTTGTGTGGATTTCAACGCCTCTAAAAATCTGGGTCACGAAAGATCCTGTAGTGACGTGCTATACACTAGTCCAACCTCTCACCAATCACATCTCGGCTACTAATTATACAGTGGCGTTATGCCTAAGTATGGGTTCAAATGGAGGACCTTGAAAAAATGTACCGTCAGCATCATCATGTACACTGTACAAGAGGACGCGATAAAGATTTTCAGCGAATCCTATTGTTTGCAAAATCGGCCGAATTCCATAGTAGTGATTTCAAGCGCTAAAAACGGTTACTTTCGGTCAATGTTTGCACCCATATCTCGCACTATTCGTACGTTGCTCAAACTATCGATGACACGAAAACGATATTCCCTTGGGGCCGGGGATTTTGAAGAAGGGGGGACTGCAACAATTCTCTAAGGACGCAGGAAGTATGTCAACGAGATCCTATCAGGAGTCACACCATCGATAACGCCACTAAATCATCGTTCAAATGACAACAAGCCCTTAAAATCAGCCGGTTTATATTTCAGAAATTAAGGCTAATTACCGGCCAATTAGAACAGGTTCCGAAGGAGGATCTTCTGACTACATCTTCTTAAAATTTGAGAGCACTTTCAATACCAAAACTCTCGACCATTCTGCCGGAAAAACACCCAATAATTGGTCACAAACACGACAACTTTTTATCATTGTGTGGCAAAACTCTCGATGACTCCGGAGTACATGTGCTGTCGCCAATAATGATCAAGCCCAAGATGCTTCCCGAGTAATCTGGCTGTGGTTGGCAGCAGTTGGGATGAATAGCGCACCAATAGCCCGCAACATTACTCTAGAATGGCAACATTTGGAGAGAAAAAACCTGCCCCATCGAAATCTCTCGAGGGTTAGTGTGTCGCTTCAAGGGTAGATATTCCAAATCCACGGGTTTCCTGTGATGCTCGGAAAAAGCATATTGCGAAGCGATTTACATCCGCACACATTCGGCTGCGAAAGGCAAAGTTTTCCCATAAAACTGTAGCCTGACCCGCTTAGAGCTAGTGTGCAGTCCTGCTGCCAAACTGGCGTCCAAGTAGAGTCGAACTAAACAGCAGTTTTGAACATAGAGAGCAATGTCATTGATAACAGACCATTGTACGGTGAAACT
Source organism: Eurosta solidaginis (assembly GCA_029619165.1). NCBI lineage: Eukaryota > Metazoa > Arthropoda > Insecta > Diptera > Tephritidae > Eurosta > Eurosta solidaginis. The sequence goes on from JARSSU010006287.1 coordinate 25,630, forward strand.
CAGAAGTCTTTTGAAGTGCCGAGTCAGATTCTGATAAATGAAGTCTGTATATTAGATAGGCGAGTTAGTGATAAAAATATCTTAGTTCAGTAATGGGCCCTACGTGGCCCATATCCTACGTAACTGCGCCTCAAATGATTCCAGTACGAATTATCATCCAGCTGGCACCTGCGTAATGTAATCTATCCAAGACAACCTGCTGATTTTGCCACACGTGTTTGCAAGCCCGCCATGATTTGAATATGCTCTCTCACTTTGTGGCCGACGGACCACAATAGGCCTTCTTGCACGCAGTTCGGCATGACCAAAGCCGAAAGCAGGTAGTGGCTTCTCCACCCGAGAACGCGCAAGTTTTAAGCATATCACAACACTCTGAGGAATGAGGACGAATTCCTTCAAGTCTTCTAGATGACTCTGCGAGCTCTCCGGCTGTGATACTTAGTCCCGCTTTATGTGAACAACGCCTGCAACAAATCCAAATCGGTGGCAACAAACATAATCCCTATTTGACCCACACCATGTAATATTCCGAAAACGAGTTTGTGGCCAATGGCACAATCTCCCCCCGGCCCCATTTTCGGGGCGGAAAAAGGACCGCCTATAAAACAATAAGTGCAATTAGCAAAATTAGTGTCCCTTCTGGCTCTTAGTAGTTAGTGTTGATTATTACGCTTAAAGCCTAATTCAAGACTACAAAATATTTTTAAAAAAATAACAGCCTATTCTATCTTATAGGTAGAGTTTTACAAAAATTCATATAATTATTGCCTTAAAAACAAGATTTATTGCAGTATTTAATTTTCCAATGGGAGCTCATTTGTAGCCTTTAAGGCCTTTGGTAAAAAATGTGTGTGCTAATATCATTTCTGTTCGAAACAATGGCAATTAAAATATGTATATTTCTAGTATTTCTCTTGTGTGTTTGCTCCACTAGAACTACGTTATACTTATATATTCAGGTACATTGTCCATCGTATGATCTATTATATCAATTTCATTAGTAATGAAATAAATTTTTTGTTTGACACTCAACCAGTTCGAACTTTGTTAACATTATCTAGACCGTTGTTCTTAGTCATTCTTTACGTTGTTTAAGAATAACCGTCATACTAATTTGAAGCTTTTGTAGCTTACAATTTGCTTGTTGTCGGCCATTATGGATATTCGATGGGCAATACGCAAAGTTGTGTGCTCAATAATAGATTCTATAACAACTATTTTATGATTTTTATCGGTATAGTACTTGGTAGATCTGTCTGCATCAACACCCAGCTTTTCGCATGATTTTCGCAACTGCGTAGTTATATGTTGCTTCAAATTTAAGGTTTGTTATCAATTATAATCCCTCATATTTTTATGATATTAACCTTTGTATGCTTCATTAATTTATTTTAGCCCCACTTAAGTCGGAGATCATTAATATGGTTTATTGTTGATGACCGATTGATTTGATTTGTTTATATTTTGTATAAGGTTGTGTTGGAGATCATTTGGCATAGCTTTATAAATTTACCGCAGTAGTAATATAATTATCACTGATCATAGTGATGCATCATCCGCAATAGTTTGATATCACAGCCTTGTATCGCATTAACTATATCATTTATATATATTAGGAACAATATTGGTGCTAGGACCGAGCCTTGTGGTAAGCCTATGGGCACTTCCAATACATCAGCTATCGCTGTTTTTATACTGTTCGCTGTTTCTTATGTTTTAAATAACTGCGGAACCAGCAAGCTCTATGTCTTAATACAATTTGTTGAAGTTTCTTGATAAGGATTTCCCTACCTACCGTTTCGAATGCTCTTTTAAGGTCAAGAAAGACAGCAACACCACCTTCTAATTATTTAGACCATCTTTCCACTCCGATATCACAAAGTTAAGAACTGTTCACACGAATGTTTTTCCTAAAACCCGACTGTTGATTGACAAGTATTTTGTTTGAGTCTAGATATTTTACCAATTGATTCTTAACATAAGTTCAAGGATTTTAGCGTCACTTGGTATAGTTTTTATGGGTCTAAGCTCTTCTGGCTGTATTGTCTTTTTAATTTTTTCAACTGGAATCACCGTTGGCATTTTCCACTTTTCTGGTACAATATCATCTTCCAAACTGCTATTAATTATTTGGGCATAGAAAAACCATGTATACACTATATAGTCCTTCATTACGCCATCCGACACAGTGTTCCTGCGCCTATTTTGTATTTAAACTCTTGCAGGATTTTTATAACTTCATCAGTCATTATTTTAGGAAACTTAAATTCTGAATTGGCTTGACTACCACTGAGTGCTATATCGAAATATTCTATATTGTTATTTATTTCTATCACACTATTTATAAAAAATTTGTTAAGGCCATTTGCCAAGGCAAGTTCATCTTCTACCAATATACCAACGGTTACCGCTTTATTAATACCATCGTTATCCCGCGCCCAGCAGACCGTCGATTTAAGGTACTTCCACATATCTTTGGCGTTGTTTTCATTCATTATAACTTTATTTTCCATGTATTTAATTTTCTTTATTTAAGTAGGTTTTTATACATTTTATTAATATTTTTGTATTCTTCCCACAGTCCTGTCTGTATAGCACATGTATACAAATAAAATTCAAGTTTATTTATTGTGCAAGTCCTCCATCGTACCACTTATTCATTAGTTTTATATGTACTCCTATTTCATAGGGTTAATTTTACATCGCTTGCGTTAAAATGTGGTTCACTAGTTCAACTTTATCATCTATTAATAAATTTTCATTGAAAGTAAAAATTAAAGGACCTAAGTAGGTTTAATAAACTGTCATTACTATATTTATCCCAAGCATTTATTTTCTTAGACACTCTCATCTTATATTGTTTCATGATCAGAAATTCTGTATGCTTGCAAAGATTTAGACTTTATTCTTGAGAATTTGAATATATGAGATCAATTTTAGATTCAGTTGTATCCGTTATTGGTGTATTAAAATCCACTTTTGAACCATACCCATCACGGAAAATATTTCATTCAGCTTTGTACTGTATGTTGATATGTGATTCATGTTGATATTAAAATCACCAACTAGTATATTGCGGTTACTTTTTTCATATTTATCAATTAATATTTCAATTTTATTGTAATGCACCACAAATTCATGTTTACACAACCATTATATATTATATTAAAATTTATTTCTCTATGTACATATATTAGTACTCTGCCAGTATGCCTACTGTGGGAATCACATCTATCATGTTAAAAGATGCTATTTCTAATTCACTATCTTCAATATCTTTTGTTGTACACGTTCCAGAGCATATTATTGTTACGAATTTTAGCAACACTAAGAGGTACTGTCATCTCTAAGCGATGCTAAGCACTGACTTGTACGCACATCAATAGATCAATCATTATGTCTACACATATGTTCGTACAGGCAGTGGAAAAGAGACAAACACATGCTGATATCTTATCTGAGATGCTCCCAAAAGTATGCAATTATAATTGTGGAAGTATCGCACACAAATACACGCGCATATGAGAAGCTATACACGTGCATCTGTAGTTATAATGTTATAGTTCATAACTAAGTAGTAAGTTGTGGAAATGGAAGGGCCTAGAAATATGTGAACGAGAAAACCGCACAGTATAAAAGCAGCAACAGTAGAGGTGCGACAACCAGTTTCATTTAAGCAAGCTATTGGTTGTGGAGTATCAGTGTTATTGTGAAGTGCTTTAATAAAGGCCATTTTGCATTAATAAATATTGGAGTTATTTATTCAACAGTTTAGCGATACGAACGTTAGTA
>JARSSU010006289.1:0-94964 GCA_029619165.1 Eurosta solidaginis
ATGGATAACGGTTGGTTGTACAGGTATAAAGGAATCGAGATAGATATAGACTTCCATATATCAAAATCATCAGTATCGAAAAAAAATTCGATTGAGCCATGTCTCCGTCGTCCGTCCGTCGTCCGTGCTGTCCGTTAACACCGATAACTTGAGTAAATTTTGAGGTATCTTGATGAAATTTGGTATGTAGGTTCCTGGGCACTCATCTCAGATCGCTATTTAAAATGAACGATATCGGACAATAACCACGCCACTTTTTCGATATCGAAAATTTCGAAAAATCGAAAAAGTGCGATAATTCATTACCAAATACGGATTAAGCGATGAAACTTGGTAGTGAGTTGAACTTATGACGCAGAATAGAAAAACTAGTAAAATTTTGGACAATGGGCGTGGCACCGCCCACTTTTAAAAGAAGGTAATTTAGAAGTTTTGCAAGCTGTAATTTGGCAGTCGTTGAAGATATCATGATGAAATTTGGCAGGAACGTTACTCTTATTACTATATGTCTGCTTAATAAAATTAGCAAAATCGGAGAACGACCACGCCCACTTTTATAAAAAAAATTTTTTTAAATTCAAATTTAAAAGAAAAAGTTAATATCTTTACAGTATATAAGTAAATTATGTCAACATTCAACTCCAGTAATGATATGGTGCAACAAAATACAAAAATAAAAGAAAATTTCAAAATGGGCGTGGCTCCGCCCTTTTTCATTTAATTTGTCTAGGATACTTTTAATGCCATAAGTCGAACAAAAATTTACCAATCCTTGTGAAATTTGGTAGAGGCTTAGATCTAGGACGATAACTGTTTTCTGTGAAAAAGGGCGAAATCGTTGAAGCCACGCCCAGTTTTTATACACAGTCGACCGTCTGTCCTTCGCTCGGGCCGTTAACACGATAACTTGAGCAAAAATCGATATATCTTTACTAAACTCAGTTCACGTACTTATCTGAACTCACTTTGTATTGGTGTAAAAAATGGCCGAAATCCGACTATGACACGCCCACTTTTCGATATCGAAAATTACGAAAAATGAAAAAAAATGCCATAATTATATACCAAATACGAAAAAAGGGATGAAACATGGTAATTGTATTGGTCTATTGACGCAAAATATAACTTTAGAAAAAAACTTGGTAAAATGGGTGTGACACCTACCATATTAAGTAGAAGAAAATGAAAAAGTTTTGCAGGGCGAAATCAAAAGCCCTTGGAATCTTGGAAGGAATACTGTTCGTGGTATTACATATATAAATAAATTAGCGGTACCCGAAAGATGATGTTCTGGATCACCCTGGTCCACATTTGGTCGATATCTCGAAAACGCCTTCACATATACAACTAAGGGCCACTCCCTTTTAAAACCTCATTAATACCTTTAATTTGATACCCATATCGTACAAACACATTCTAGAGTCACCCCTGGTCCACGTTTATGGCGATATCTCGAAAAGGCGTCCACATATAGAACTAAGGCCCACTCCTTTTAAAATACTCATTAACACCTTTCATTTGATACCCATATCGTACAAACAAATTCTAGAGTCACCCCTGGTCCACCTTTATGGCGATATCTCGAAAAGGCGTCCACCTATAGAACTAAGGCCCACTCCTTTTAAAATACTCATTAACACCTTTCATTTGATACCCATATCGTACAAACAAATTCTAGAGTCACCCCTGGTCCACCTTTATGGCGATATCTCGAAAAGGCGTTCCACCTATAGAACTAAGGCCCACTCCTTTTAAAATACTCATTAACACCTTTCATTTGATACCCATATCGTACAAACAAATTCTAGAGTCACCCCTGGTCCACCTTTATGGCGATATCTCGAAAAGGCGTCCACCTATAGAACTAAGGCCCACTCCTTTTAAAATACTCATTAACACCTTTCATTTGATACCCATATTGTACAAACGCATTCTAGAGTCACCCTGGTCCACGTTTATGGCGATATCTCGAAAAGGCGTCCACCTATAGAACTAAGGCCCACTCCCTTTTAAAATACTCATTAACACCTTTCATTTGATACCCATATGTACAAACAAATTCTAGAGTCACCCCTGGTCCACCTTTATGGCGATATCTCGAAAAGGCGTCCACCTATAGAACTAAGGCCCACGCCCTTTTAAAATACTCATTAACACCTTTCATTTGATACCCATATCGTACAAACAAATTCTAGAGTCACCCCTGGTCCACCTTTATGGCGATATCTCGAAAAGGCGTCCACCTATAGAACTAAGGCCCACGCCCCTTTTAAAATACTCATTAACACCTTTCATTTGATACCCATATCGTACAAACAAATTCTAGAGTCACCCTGGTCCACCTTTATGGCGATATCTCGAAAAGGCGTCCACCTATAGAACTAAGGCCCACTCCCTTTTAAAATACTCATTAACACCTTTCATTTGATACCCATATCGTACAAACACATTCTAGAGTCACCCCTGGTCCACGTTTATGGCGATATCTCGAAAAGGCGTCCACCTATAGAACTAAGGCCCACTCCTTTTAAAATACTCATTAACACCTTTCATTTGATACCCATATCGTACAAACAAATTCTAGAGTCACCCCTGGTCCACCTTTATGGCGATATCTCGAAAAGGCGTCCACCTATAGAACTAAGGCCCACTCCCTTTTAAAATACTCATTAACACCTTTCATTTGATACCCATATCGTACAAACAAATTCTAGAGTCACCCCTGGTCCACCTTTATGGCGATATCTCGAAAAGGCGTCCACCTATAGAACTAAGGCCCACGCCCTTTTAAAATACTCATTAACACCTTTCATTTGATACCCATATCGTACAAAACAAAATTCTAGAGTCACCCCTGGTCCACCTTTATGGCGATATCTCGAAAAGGCGTCCACCCATAGAACTAAGGCCCACTCCCTTTTAAAATACTCATTAACACCTTTCATTTGATACCCCATATTGTACAAACGCATTTCTAGAGTCACCCCTGGTCCACGTTTATGGCGATATCTCGAAAAGGCGTCCACCTATAGAACTAAGGCCCACGCCCTTTTAAAATAATCATTAACACCTTTCATTTGATACCCATATTGTACAAACGCATTCTAGAGTCACCCCTGGTCCACGTTTATGGCGATATCCCGAAAAGGCGTCCACCCATAGAACTAGGGCCCACTCCCTTTTAAAACACTTATTAACACCTTTCATTTGATACCCATATTGTACAAACGCATTCTAGAGTCACCCCTGGTCCACGTTTATGGCGATATCTCGAAAAGGCGTCCACCTATAGAACTAAGAGCCCACGCCCTTTTAAAATACTCATTAACACCTTTCGTTTGATACCCATATTGTACAAACGCATTCTAGAGTCACCCCTGGTCCACGTTTATGGCGATATCCCGAAAAGGCGTCCACCTATAGAACTAAGGCCCACGCCCTTTTAAAATAATCATTAACACCTTTCATTTGATACCCATATTGTACAAACGCATTCTAGAGTCACCCCTGGTCCACGTTTATGGCGATATCTCGAAAAGGCGTCCACCTATAGAACTAAGGCCCACGCCCTTTTAAAATAATCATTAACACCTTTCATTTGATACCCATATTGTACAAACGCATTCTAGAGTCACCCCTGGTCCACGTTTATGGCGATATCTCGAAAAGGCGTCCACCTATAGAACTAAGGCCCACTCCTTTTAAAACACTCATTAACACCTTTCATTTGATACCCATATTGTACAAACGCATTCTAGAGTCACCCCTGGTCCACCTTTATGGCGATATCTCGAAAAGGCGTCCACCTATAGAACTAAGGCCCACTCCTTTTTAAAATACTCATTAACACCTTTCATTTGATACCCATATCGTACAAACAAATTCTAGAGTCACCCCTGGTCCACCTTTATGGCGATATCTCGAAAAGGCGTCCACCTATAGAACTAAGGCCCACGCTCTTTTAAAATACTCATTAACACCTTTCATTTGATACCCATATTGCACAAACGCATTCTAGAGTCACCCCTGGTCCACGTTTATGGCGATATCTCGAAAAGGCGTCCATCTATAGAACCTAGGCCCACGCCCATTTAAAATACTCATTAATACCTTTCATTTGATACCCATATCGTACAAAATAAATTCTAGAGTCACCCCTGGTCCACCTTTATGGCGATATCTTGAAAAGGCGTCCACCTATAGAACTAAGGCCCACGCCCCTTTAAAATATTGCGATATCCCTAAATGGCGTCCATCTATAGAACTATGGCCCACTTCCATTTGATATACATGTCATACAAACACATTCCAGGGTTACCCTAGGTTCTTTTTACAACATGGTGATTTTCCTTACTTTGTCTCCACAGCTCTCAACTGAGTATGTAATGTTCGGTTACACCCGAACTTAGCCTTCCTTACTTGTTTTGAATATATTTGAGTTGAAAAATTGATCATCCCTTACCTAATACGTTATTACAACGCATTGTCCTTAAGATTCTCACTAGGCGACTTTCACGTGGCCCAATATTTGAAGGATCTGTTTGTTAAATATTCTGCAGACACAGCAAATTTAAGAAAATCTCTCGGCAAGTATTCTGGGCCCGTCAAAATCAAAATACCTCTGAAATCGTGAGTCCAAATAACGACATGTGAACTAGAGATTTCGCATGCTAGTTGGATTTAATACTTGTGTATGTAGACGTTAGTGTGTGTATGTGTCTGTGACCCCATTTCTAGCAGTAAATCTGAGTTCGACAGCGAATAGCCAAGAAAACAAAATAAAAAATAAAAAAATTATCAAACTCGAAACATATTCAATAACGGCTGTTTTAGTTTCAGCAACATATGTATGTATATTATTTTTAAATTTTAATTAATTTTTATTTTCAGTTGCTACTTTTGATGAAAATTGGATGCTGTTGCCAAGCGCTGTTAAATCATACAGTAAGCATATATGCCTTAACTTGTGTTGTAGTGTGTGGTTGTGTCTGTGTGTGTGTGTGTGTGTGTCAGAATTCGCATCTTGCTAATTTCCAAATCCTTCAGGAAGTTAATTTATCGCTACAACAACAACAACTAAAAAATTTGTAATGGACCTACATACTTATTCCAACTCGGCAACGGCATATGCCAAGCAAAGTAAGGCACCACCTAAAACTTTGTAGCAGTAGAATTGAAAATTTAGTGCACGGTACACAACTATGGCATAGAGTGACCAGAGTTTTTTGTTTGCTGCCTCGTGATCTGGCAACTCTGCCGCCCCTTTTAGCTGGAGCCTGAACCTTGCGCGCCCATGACACGAACACAGAACATGCTTAACCGTTTCTTACTGCAGCTCGCACTTCCTACATCTGTTGTTACTGACGAGGCCTAATTTATAAGCATGTGATGCCAGGACGCAGTGTCCAGTTAGTATATCCATAGTGAGCCTTAAGTTTCCCCCCTTTAGAAATATGAGCAACTTTATGAATCTTACGTCGGACGATTTGCACATGATCTTAGAAATTTTGACTGTATGTATGTATGTATGCATATGTGAACTTTCGCACATTAACCGGAATTTTTCGAAATCAGCGAATGTGACGAACGCACCAGGCGAACAGCTTTTTGCACACACGAACCCAAAAGCTAACATGCGAACTTACATTCGAATTGAGTGCAGCCGGCGTAACAGTTTTTTTCCATTTTCGTGCTCACTGAATTTGGTTCGAAGGCTTGACTGCTCTCACGGAACACTGAGTATCACTTGTTGAGCATATTTTGTTTGTTGTTATTATTTTCCCACTCTTTTGCTATATTCTTTCATTTATTGATCCTTTTAGTATTTATTAACCCTTGGTACAACACTTATTTTGTAATATTACTGAAAAGGTATATATTCTCTAGCTCTTATTGTAAGGCGCGTAACGAAGAAGATTTAATAATGAGCTGTACGAGCTATAACCAGACATCAACATAGTCCAGCGAATTAAAACGCAGCGGCTGCGCTGGCTAGGCCATGTTATGCGAATGAAAGATGATGCTCCGGCCAAGAAAGTGTTTCTATCGGAACCCGCCTATGGAAGCAGAGGTAGAGGGCGGCCCCACTCCGTTAGAAGGACCAGGTGGAAAACGATTTAAAATCCCTTGGTGTGACCAATTGGCGCCGGTTGGCGGAGCGAAGGAGCGACTGGCACGACTGGACTGCCATAACCGTTTAGACGGTTAAGCGCCAATTAAGTAACTAATTAAGTATTATTGTAAGGTGCAGTTTAAGCCGAGCTTTTTTGCTATATGTCTTATGTCGACTCCAAACGCCATCTGCAAGGCAGACGAGTTTTCACTGAGAAGCTTTTTCATGGAAGAAATACACTCGGAGTGCTTGCCAAACTCACTGCCTTTAGAAAAACGCTTCCATCACACCACGGCAGCCGCGGCAAGCTTTGGTTAATTACAGATCATTATGCTGGGTTTTGTTGGATGAATGTTGACCTAAATAGGTGGAAAAATAGCAGGGTATCCGGAAAGTCGCATCTGACGAGGCTTACCAGGTCGTCACCAAAGACTATCTAAAGTAGCGGAGACCAAACACTTATCTACAATTTTCTATTTTAACAATAATTCTAGATAAATTGATAAACCACGAACTAAAGCACATCGATCTAAAAGTTGAATATAACTTTTAAAAGAATCTCAAACCACAAAGCCGCAGCAACCGAGCTCTTTTAAAGTATTGGATGTTTTCGGATCGGGGGCCCTTTTAATGACCAGCTGTTTTTTTTTGGACCGGATAGATTTTTAACCGGGTATTTCAAGTACCAATAATTTTTAAGAGCCCAGCATTACAAGACCAGTCGAGGTTCATGAAGGCTTGTCTTGAATATCTTTTACCCTTAGATGATTTAGCTACAGCTGCGGATGTTGTTATAAATAGCATTTCAGGTCAAATGAAACTTTTTTCATTTCAAATGAAATACTTTTTTCATTTATTTTATTTAGCTGCCGAGCACTACCAGAGAAACACCCTAAAACATTCGCCAAGGATGCCGCCCTCGAAATCATAAGCAGTCCAAGTGGATATTATATGCGTATACTTATAGTGTGAAAATAGTATAATCCTACATAATAAATTTTACAAAGACCCTGGATAATTTTTTTTAAATGTGGACCAAAATTTGTTAAATCAAAACGTATTAAGAATGAAAAAGTCGACCGATTTTAAGTTGAAAGATGTTAATGTTAGGCTCAGCCCAAATTGTTGTTTTCGTGCCTTTTTATACAGAATTCATTGTAAATAACCACGTAGCTTCAGTTTTCAGCCTAGTTCGACTGTCCACTACGTTAGGGTAGTAGAACACCCGGTCATTTGTTCGACTGTCTTGGGAAAGCTTTTGCTTCACCATATTGAGTGTTCCTGAGAAGGACAAAGCCTCACCTGGTTAATATGTATATATGCAAACTGATTTTTCAAACGCTTCTCATACGTGCATATATCATCAACTTGAGTATGGGGCTGAGAATCATTTCAAAGGGGTATTTAAACCCCTGGAAATATCCAAAAGATTTTGCATCCTTGATTTCGCTTATTCTTTCATCCAAATCGGAGTATATATTTTTTTTAAATCTGCACCTTTTTCGGCCAACTTGTTTTTTTAAAAACTTGAGGACAATTTGAAAATATGTTCGACTTGGGTCATTTTATTTGAACTCATTGTTCTTTTACTAATTTTGTGAAAAATTTATGCAAAGTGAGCATTTAAATTTTTTATATAACGTTTCTTTTAGTGCTATGTTTTAATAACTTCGTGAATTTGGTGATGCAAATCCGTGTAAGCTGACATCGAAAACGACTGTTTTTTAAATAACTTTTGAATGAGTGGAAAGAGTTAATTTCGCAATTGGATTCTTATAACTACCAGTGATGCGCATCCGTTGATACCCCTTTCGACCATATCGGACCAATTTTCGACACGCACAATAAATGGTGACAGTCTTAAGCGAGTAGTAAAACATAGTAACGCGCCGAACGCCGCCGCCGCGCCGATATTTTCGACAATCGGCGGCGGCGTGCGAAAAACGACGAAAATCGCGCGGTGTGACTATATCTAGTCAGACAGTACAAAATTATAGTAGTAGTTCATTTTCAGTGGGTGGTTAAACTGTAGTATATAAGTTGCCTAGCGTATAACCTCTGCTACTTTATCTATTAAAAAATTGAAACGATCAAAGGCAAGGTTAAACTAAGCCGACCTTAACTACAGCTTAAATTCACAAAGAAAATTTAAGCAAAAATTTTGCCTTCAATGTGGCTAATTAGAAATAGTTGTCTTAAAGAAAAATTTGATAAATAGCGTTATAAAGTACGATATAAATATATCTTGACAATTACCTTAGTAGTATGGCTTCATTTGACTTGAAAAAAGTTTCATTTGAAATGTAAAAAGTTTCATTTAAAATGAAAAAAGGTTCAGTTGAAATGAAAAAGGTTTCATTTGACTAGAAAAAAGTTACATTTGAAATGAAAAAAGTTTCATTTGAAATGAAAAAAGTTTCATTTAAAATGAAAAAAGTTTAATTTGACCTGAAAATGCTATATATATATCTAAAGGCCACTCCCTTTTAAAACCCTCATTAACACCTTTAATTTGACACCCATATCGTACAAACACATTATAGAGTCACACCTGGTCCACCTTTGTGGCGATATCTCGAAAAGGCGTCCACCTATAGAACTATGTCCCACTCCCTTCTAAAATACTCTTTAATACCTTCCATTTGATACCCATGTCATACAAAACACATTCCAGGGTTACCCTAGGTTCACTTTCCAACATGGTGATTTCCCCTTATTTTGTCTCCAAAGCTCTCAGCTGAGTATGTAATGTTTGATTACACCCGAACTTAGCCTTCCTTACTTGTTTGTCTTATCGGTCCTCTTCAAAATGGCTCTCTGAATACGCCCCTGCAACCCGGAAATAGTATATTGAAGCCAATTATAATAAAATTTTCGTTTTAAAAACAATAGCAAAATAATTTGCCAAACAAGCGCTAATTAAATTTCGGTGAATATACATAATTATCTTGAATTTGTTAGTTTGGTAAAACTATAGATGTTTGTTCAGCAGGCAATTTTACCCGAAATTTTCTCAAGCTATAAAATATATAAATAGCCCTAACCAAGTGTTCTTGCTTTACTTTCTACTTACCAACCGGTAGATAAAGATACCAACTGCAATTCCAACCAAATTCCGTATTGTTAACGGCCGAAAAACGCGCAAGAGGATAGACCAGATGTGCTATCATTACAGCATAAAAACAGTCTTATTTGCGCTGGTGCATTAGTCAGTGCGAATGGAGTGGTTACAGCTGCGATTTGAGTGGGAAAATTTAAAGGGTTACCAATCCCCGTTGTAGTTGGTGTAAACAGATATTGGGATGCTGGACAACATCGAAATGTAGAGCGTGTAAAAATATGGATATAGCTGTGCTTCAAGTGTGTGAACCCTTTGCCCTGGGTCTTACGATAAAAACAATACCACTTTGCTTTTAAAACCTATTAACACTCAAGCACAGCTATATCCATATTTTTACACGCTCTACATTCGATGTTGTCCAGCATCCCAATATCTGTTTACATTAGCTACAACGGGGATTGGTAACCCTTTAAATTTTCCCACGCAAATCGCAGCTGTAACCACTCCATTCGCACTGACTAATGCACCAGCGCAAATGAGACTGTTTTTGTGCTGTAATGATACCACATCTGGTCTATCCTCTTGCGCGTTTTTCGGCCGTTAACATTCCGGAATTCGGAATTCGTAAAAGTCAAAAGATTGGTAAGTAGAAAGTAAAGCAAGAAAACCTTGGTTAGGGCTATCGTATAGCTTGAGAAAATGTTGGTTAGAATTGCCTGTTAAAACTGACTTTTGCTTTACCAAAATAACAAATTCAAGATAATTTGTATATTCCAGCGAAATTTAATTAGCGCTTGTTTGGCAAAATATTTGGCTATTGTTTTTCAAACGAAAATTTTATTATAATTGTTCTCAATATATTTCCGGGTTTCAGGGGCGAATTCAGAGAGCCATTTTGGAGAAAACCGATATGACAAAAAAAGCTAGCGTCTGCCAATTTTTTCGATAGCCAATACCGACTTGATCGGTGTTAGCGTCTAGCAATTTTTTATTTTTCAATAGCCAATTTATGTAGGTCAACCGAAAGTTATCATTGCCAGTTCATTCATAGGTCCATCCGTCAGCCTATCCCCCTTATAGGTCATCCTCATATTTTTATACCTTTCATGAAAATGAAATGGTATATTAATTTCGTCACGAAACCCAATATTGTAAGTCCTTAAAGGAAAATAAATAGACCCACCATTAAGTATATCGAAATAATCAGGTTGAAGATCTGAGTTGATTTAGCCATGTCCGTCTGTCCGTCTGTCTGTTTGTATGCAAACTAGTCCCTCAATTTTTGAGATATCTTGATAAAATTTGGTGAGCGAGTGTATTTGGGTGTCCGATTAGACATTTGTCGGAACCGGCCGGATCGGACCACTATAGCATATATCCTCCATACAACCGATTTTTCAGAAAAAGAGGATTTTTGTAATATCTTACTCAATTTAACAGATTGAAGCTTCAAACTTCACCATATAATTTCGTATATTGCACATTTTGTTGGCTGAAAAATTGATGAAATCGGTAGTATATATAGTATATATCCCCCACAACCGATTGTTCAGATAAGAAACTTTTCGTAATTGCTGCCCTATTTTAAGAGCTAGAGGCTTCAAATTTCAAAGAATGCTTACGTATATAGCATATATTGTTGTCTGAAAAAATCATACAGATCGGTGGTATATATAGTATATATATGGTGGTATATATAGTATATATATATAGTATATATATATAGTATATATATATATTTTCGCAAGTTTAGCCCCATTTTAACAGCTAGAAGCTTCAAATTTCACCGAATGCTTACGTATATGGCATATATTGTTGTCTGAAAAAATCATAGAGATCGGTGATATATATAATATATATATGATGGTATATATAGTATATATATATTTTTTTTTGCGATTTCGGCCCCATTTTAACAGCTAGAAGCTTCAAATTTCACCAAATGCTTACGTGTATAGCACATATTGATGTCTGAAAAAATTATTGAGATCCGTGGTATATATAGTATATATCTCATACAACCGATTGTTCAGATAAGAAACTTTGCGCAGTTTCTTCCCCATTTTAACAGCTAGAAGCTTCAAATTTCACCAAATGCTTCCGCATATAGTATATATTGTTGTCTGAAAAAATCATTGAGATCGGTGGTATATATAGTATATATCTCATACAACCGATTGTTCAGATAAGAAACTTTGCGCAATTTCTACCCCATTTTAACAGCTATAAGCTTCAAATTTCACCGATTGCTTACGTATATAGTATATATTGTTGTGTCAAAAATCATAGAGATCGGTGATATATATAATATATATATGATGGTATATATAGTATATATATATTTTTTTTTGCGATTTCGGCCCCATTTTAACAGCTAGAAGCTTCAAATTTCACCAAATGCTTACGTGTATAGCACATATTGATGTCTGAAAAAATTATTGAGATCCGTGGTATATATAGTATATATCTCATACAACCGATTGTTCAGATAAGAAACTTTGCGCAGTTTCTTCCCCATTTTAACAGCTAGAAGCTTCAAATTTCACCAAATGCTTCCGTATGTAGTATATATTGTTGTCTGACAAAATCATTGAGATCGGTGGTATATATAGTATATATCTCATACAACCGATTGTTCAGATAAGAAACTTTGCGCAATTTCTACCCCATTTTAACAGATATAAGCTTCAAATTTCACCGATTGCTGACGTATATAGTATATATTGTTGTGTCAAATATCATAGAGATCGGTGATATATATAATATATATATGATGGTATATATAGTATATATATATTTTTTTTGCGATTTCGGCCCCAATTTAACAGCTAGAAGCTTCAAATTTCACCAAATGCTTACGTGTATAGCACATATTGATGTCTGAAAAAATTATTGAGATCCGTGGTATATATAGTATATATCTCATACAACCGATTGTTCAGATAAGAAACTTTGCGCAGTTTCTTCCCCATTTTAACAGCTAGAAGCTTCAAATTTCACCAAATGCTTCCGTATGTAGTATATATTGTTGTCTGACAAAATCATTGAGATCGGTGGTATATATAGTATATATCTCATACAACCGATTGTTCAGATAAGAAACTTTGCGCAATTTCTACCCCATTTTAACAGATATAAGCTTCAAATTTCACCGATTGCTGACGTATATAGTATATATTGTTGTGTCAAAAATCATAGAGATCGGTGATATATATAATATATATATGATGGTATATATAGTATATATATATTTTTTTTGCGATTTCGGCCCCATTTAACAGCTAGAAGCTTCAAATTTCACCAAATGCTTACGTGTATAGCACATATTGATGTCTGAAAAAATTATTGAGATCCGTGGTATATATAGTATATATCTCATACAACCGATTGTTCAGATAAGAAACTTTGCGCATTTTCTTCCCCATTTTAACAGCTATAAGCTTCAAATTTCACCAAATGCTTCCTTATATAGTATATATTGTTGTCTGAAAAAATCATTGAGATCGGTGGTATATATAGTATATATCTCATACAACCGATTGTTCAGATAAGAAACTTTGCGCAATTTCTACCCCATTTTAACAGATATAAGCTTCAAATTTCACCGATTGCTGACGTATATAGTATATATTGTTGTGTCAAAAATCATAGAGATCGGTGATATATATAATATATATATGATGGTATATATAGTATATATATTTTTTTTTGCGATTTCGGCCCCATTTAACAGCTAGAAGCTTCAAATTTCACCAAATGCTTACGTGTATAGCACATATTGATGTCTGAAAAAATTATTGAGATCCGTGGTATATATAGTATATATCTCATACAACCGATTGTTCAGATAAGAAACTTTGCGCAGTTTCTTCCCCATTTTAACAGCTAGAAGCTTCAAATTTCACCAAATGCTTCCGTATATAGTATATATTGTTGTCTGAAAAAATCATTGAGATCGGTGGTATATATAGTATATATCTTATACAACCAATTGTTCAGATAAGAAACTTTGCGCAATTTCTACCCCATTTTAACAGATATAAGCTTCAAATTTCACCGATTGCTGACGTATATAGTATATATTGTTGTGTCAAATATCATAGAGATCGGTGATATATATAATATATATATGATGGTATATATAGTATATATATATTTTTTTTGCGATTTCGGCCCCAATTTAACAGCTAGAAGCTTCAAATTTCACCAAATGCTTACGTGTATAGCACATATTGATGTCTGAAAAAATTATTGAGATCCGTGGTATATATAGTATATATCTCATACAACCGATTGTTCAGATAAGAAACTTTGCGCAGTTTCTTCCCCATTTTAACAGCTAGAAGCTTCAAATTTCACCAAATGCTTCCGTATATAGTATATATTGTTGTCTGAAAAAATCATTGAGATCGGTGGTATATATAGTATATATCTTATACAACCAATTGTTCAGATAAGAAACTTTGCGCAATTTCTACCCCATTTTAACAGCTATAAGCTTCAAATTTCACCGATTGCTTACGTATATAGTATATATTGTTGTGTCAAAAATCATAGAGATCGGTGATATATATAATATATATATGATGGTATATATAGTATATATATATTTTTTTTTGCGATTTCGGCCCCAATTTAACAGCTAGAAGCTTCAAATTTCACCAAATGCTTACGTGTATAGTATGTATTGTTGTCTGAAAAAATCATAGAGATCGGTGGTACATATATTATATACCCCATATAAACTGTTTTTTTTTGCCCCTTTTTTACGGCTAGAAGCTTCAAAATTCATAAAATTTCATCAAATAGTTACGTTTACGTCATATATTGTTGAAATACGTGATTCGTAGTAATGGTTTTTACACGCAGACCACAAAAAACCTGAAACTTTGCATCCTCACACAAAGTACCTACCTATTTTTATAGCTTTCATGAAAATGAAATTGTATATAAATTTCGTCACGAAACCCAAAATTGTAAGTCCTTAAAGGAAAATAGATAGACCCACCATTAAGTATACCGAAATAATCAGGTTGTAGAGCTGAGTTGATTTAGCCATGTCCGTCTGTCCGTCTGTCTGTTTGTATGCAAACTAGTCCCTCAATTTTTGAGATATCTTGATAAAATTTGGTGAGCGGGTGTATTTGGGTGTCCGATTAGACATTTGTCGGAACCCGCCGGATCGGACCACTATAGCATATATCCTCCATACAACCGATTTTTCAGAAAAAGAGGATTTTTGTAATATCTTACTCAATTTAACAGTTTGAAGCTTAAAACTTCACCATATAATTTCATATATTGCACATATTGTTGTCTGAAAAAATTTATGAGATCGGTCGTATATATAGTATAACCCACACAACCGATTTTTCAGATAAGAAACTTTTCGTAATTGCTGCCCTATTTTAAGAGCTAGAGGCTTCAAATTTCAACGAATGCTTACGCATATAGCATATATTGTTGTCTGAAAAAATCATACAGATCGGTGGTATATATAGTATATATATGGTGGTATATATAGTATATATATATATTTTCGGAATTTTAGCCCCATTTTAACAGCTAGAAGCTTCAAATTTCACCGAATGCTTACGTATATGACATATATAGTTGTCTGAAAAAATCATCGAGATCGGTTGTATATATAGTATATATCTCGTACAACCGATTGTTCAGATAAGAAACTTTGCGCAATTTCTACCCCATTTTAACAGCTATAAGCTTCAAATTTCACCGATTGCTTACGTATATAGCATATATTGTTGTCTGAAAAAATCATAGAGATCGGTGATATAGATAATATATATATGATGGTATATATAGTATATATATATTTTTTTTTGCGATTTCGGCCCCATTTTAACAGCAAGAAGCTTCAAATTTCACCAAATGCTTACGTGTATAGCATATATTGATGTCTGAAAAAATCATTGAGATCGTTTGTATACATAGTATATATCTCATACAACCGATTGTTCAGATAAGAAACTTTGCGCAATTTCTTCCCCATTTTAATAGCTAGAAGCTTCAAATTTCACCAAATGCTTACGTATATAGCATATATTGTTGTCTGAAAAAATCATAGAGATCGGTGGTACATATATTATATACCCCATATAAACTATTTTTTTGCCCCTTTTTGCACAGCCGAAGACAGTCCCGTCCTTATTTGTTTTATTTTGCAATAGCTGCATAACTTTGAAGAAGTATCTACCTCTCCCCCCTACTCTCTTCCCCATTTCCATATCGTTTTATTCACTCCTCTCTATGTGTCTCTTTCTCCATATCCGTATTTTTCATCTCTTCTTTTCTCTCTGCCTCCCTCCCTTGCTCCATCTATCCATATCCCTCTATCTTTGGCCAACTCTATATCTTTCTAGGTCCCTAGGTTTGTTTTGAAAGCTGTTCCATAAAAAACTAAAAACAAAAATGTTTGGTAAGTGGTAAGTGGTTCTTTACCATTTTGAAAAATAGATAAAATCCGATTTCCAGATCCATTCAATATGCTCACAAAATTTCCTGAGAATCGGTCGAGCTGTTTCTAAGCAGTTCAACCAAAAACTCCGTCACAAAAATTTTATATGTATGTATGTTAGATACTTATTATAGCTTGAGGAAATTTCGGGTAAAATTGCCTGCTGAACAAACAGCTATTGTTCTAGCAAAATAAAAAATTCAAGATAAATATGTACATACATATATTCAAGCGAAATTTAATTAGCGCTTGTTTGACAAAATATTTTGCTATTGTTTTTCAAACGAAAAGCTCTTTTATAATTGTCCTCAATATATTTCCGGGTTTCAGGGGCGGATTCAGAGAGCCATTTTGGACAGAACCGATATGACAAAAAATAGCTAGCCTCTGGCAATTTTTTCGATAGCCACTATCGACTTGATCGATGTTTGCGTCTCGCGATTTTTTTCAATAGCCAATTTAAGTCAACCGAAAGCTACCATTGCCCATTCATTCATGTGTCCATCCGTCAGCCTATCCGCCCAATTTTGTGACAGCTTTTTGACATAATTTTCTATTAGCTATCTGTCAAAAAAACGACAACTAAATTTAAAACGTATTTTATTTTGACTAGTATGCGCCTATGTCTTTGTTAAAAATAAATTTTTCTTTTTTTCTGGTCGATCTATATAAAGGAAGTCTTAAAATTTTTGTGTCTTCTTTTTATTTTATGTCATACACGAGCCGGACCCGTGCACATCCTGCGCAACAAATATAAAAGTCTCATATCAAATATCAACAGAAATCAGCTGTTCAATAAAAACTTACATACGCTTGCGCTGCCATCTTGCGAAATATAGCAACTGCCGGTAATGCAGTGTTAGTTCTAATCAAATATTCACAACAGTGCCATACTACAAATATATTTCTTTGTGTGCTCACAGTCGTTAATTTTTAAGAAATTATTTTAATAAAATATAGATAAACAAAAGCACTACGACCAAAATTGCCCAAAGCTGGCTAGTAGCACGAATCTCCATCTTTACAGCCGAAATTTAAATTAGGTTTGAATTCCAAATAAGAGCGAAAAAGGGATCCGTATATAAAGACAGAAATTAGAAATAATAAATATGATTATTTCAAGCTTAAATATAATATTGATAATTCTTTACTCCAATTTATTCAAATCGCACTAGAAGCCTTCTCAACATCAAAATTCTTCATTTGTTACATTCCTATATATACTGTATGTTAGCACACAACCTGTACCATCTGATACCACCGCACATACCTGGGTATAGAAATTGCATTAAAAAAATGCGAATGAGATAAAGCTGAAAACCACAAAGCATTAGATGCTATAAGGCAAACAGCTTTTTTAGACATCGAACATGACGTTCAAAAATAAATAAAAAAAATGGTTTCCATAGAAAAAGAAAAATCTTTTAAGGATTGCCTTGACTATGATAATGAATATTCATTTTAACGCTCAACAGACGACCTTACACAAAATCATGTAGCATGGAGGCGGAAGAGGCAACCAGAATTTCCCACTTGTATCTGGTTTTAAAACAACTTGATGTTCGAGTGCGTAGACAAAGCATCCAAGGGGCAATGACTTTAACTTAAGACTACGTTTTGAGTTACCCATGCAAATAAATTTAATTATTTACGCAAAGGTCGATCGCTTTATTAACAATTGTATTTACTTTCACCTTAAGACTGACGGATGATTAGGTGCACAGTTTTAGTAGCAGCATCTGATGGAAAGAAGGTGTGAAGAAACTGAATGCTTGACTACATGTAACAACCAAAATTGTTGTTCAACTCCCATGAAATTTTCACACACCGTCCACCATGAAATTTTCCCAAAAAATTATGCCAATTAATTGGTCACTAATTGGTCATAATTGGTCAGCAGGAACTTTTTAATTAATTTTTACAATTTTCTTTGTTATCGGATGTTAGCACCCCATCGGTGGATTTTCAAATCGAAAAGTATGCCAAATAATTGGTCACTAATTGGTCATAATTGGTCAGTGGATTCCACTAATTGGTCAGCCATAGAAAATTTTCTATGGCCATTTAAAGTTTTCCAAGGGAAAAACAATTTTCCCGTCTAGACACCCCGTATACATAAATTTTCCAAAAAAATTATGCCAATTAATTGGTCACTAATTGGTCATAATTGGTCAGCAGGTTTCGTTAATTGTTCAGCCATAGGAACTTTTTAATTAATTTTTACAATTTTCTTTGTTATCGGATGTTACCCTGTTATCGGATGTTATCACCCCATCGGTGGATTTACAAATCGAAAAGTATGCCAAATAATTGGTCACTAATTGGTCATAATTGGTCAGCGGGTCCCACTAATTGGTCAGCTATAGAAAATTTTTTGTGCCAATTAAAGTTCTCCAAGGGAAAAACAATTTTCCTGCCTAGACACCCTGTATACATAAATTTTCATTATGGCAAAAAAAATTGTCCTGTCTAGACACCCTGTATACATAAATTTTCCAAAAAAAAAGTATGCCAATTAATTGTTCACTAATTCGTCATAATTGGGCACCAGGTTTCGTTAATTGGTCAGCCACAGGAACTTTTTATACTCAGTTGAGCAGAGCTCACAGAGTATATTAAGTTTGATTGGATAACGGTTGGTTGTAAATATATAAAGGAATCGAGATAGATATAGACTTCCATATATCAAAATAATCAGGATCGAAAAAAAATTTGATTGAGCCATGTCCGTCCGTCCGTCCGTCCGTCCGTTAACACGATAACTTGAGTAAATTTTGAGGTATCTGGCATGAAATTTGGTATGTAGGTTCCTGAGCACTCATCTCAGATCGCTATTTAAAATGAACGATATCGGACTATAACCACGCCCACTTTTTCGATATCGAAAATTTCGAAAACACGAAAAAGTGCGATAATTCATTACAAAAGACCGATAAAGCGACGAAACTTGGTAGATGAGTTGAAATTATGACACAGAATGAAAATTAGTAAAATTTTGGACAATGGCCATGGCACCGCCCACTTTTAAAAGAAGGTAATTTAAAATTTTGCAAGCTGTAATTTGACAGTCGTTGAAGATATCATAATGAAATTTGGCAGGAACGTTACTCTTATTACTATATGTACGCTTAATAAAAATTAGCAAAATCGGAGAAGGACCACGCCCACTTTTAAAAAAAAATTTTTTTAAAGTAAAATTTTAACAAAAAATTTAATATCTTTACAGTATATAAGTAATTATGTTAAGATTCAACTCCAGTAATGACATGGTGCAACCAAATACAAAAATAAAGAAAATTTAAAAATGGGTGTGGCTCCGCCCTTTTTCATTTAATTTGTCTAGGATACTCTTAACGCCATTAGTCGAACAAAAATTAACCAATCCTTTTGAAATTTTGGTAGGTGCATAGATTTTATGGCGTTAACTGTTTTCTGTGAAAATGGGCGAAATCGGTTGATGTCACGCCCAGTTTTTATCTATCTATCTATATCTATATCTATCTCGATTCCTTTATACCTGTACAACCAACCGTTATCCAATAAAAGTTAATATACTATGTGAGCTCTAGCTCAACTGAGTATAAAAACCAATCACATAAAGCAAAACAACATTTGTTTCATGAGAGCAGTCAAGCTGTTGAATTTTACATCGATGGTCATACTCACAAAAACTGTTAAGCCGACGGCATTTCAATTCATAAGGTTTTGAAATCACTCGAGCATTTCTACCACGAAAAGCATTTGGGTTGTGTGCGAAAAATGCTGTTCACCTGGTAGTAGGTTACAGTAATTGATTCGAAATATTAAATTTACCGGGCTCTACGCAGACATCAACATATCTAGCGAATTAAAACGCAGCGGCTGCGCTGGCTAGGCCAAAGTGTTTCTATCTGAACCCACCGATGGAAGTAGAGTAGAGGGCGGTCCCACTCCGCTGGATGGACCAGGTGGAAAACGATTTAAAACTCCCTTGGTGTGACCAATTGGCGCCGGTTGGCAGAGAGAGGAAGCGACTGGCGCCGCCTTATTGGACGGCCATAACCGTTGAAACGGTTAAGCGCTAATTAAGTAAGTAAGTATTGAGCAGAACGCAGCTTAAGCTATGATGAAGCTGCATATTTTCTGATCAACGAAGTATAAATGAGCTTCAATAATTTTATCAATCCAGTATGAAGTGCAGCTTCCATGACTTTTTTGCACATATTGGGCCTAATACGGTATTGAGGATCAGAGTAGCTAATAACTGTACCTTAAAGTTTACATAACTAACGAACTTACGATAAGAAAAAACCCCTTTCTTTTTCCCACTGTCACTTGGCAACCCTAAAATACAATTGACACTTAGCAATCCTGACTCTTCATATATTCCCGATTGCAAAGTGAGTGTTATTCGGAGATTCAACGAGGCAACGTGAAAATCAGCCAAATCAAGTAATAATTTAACCTAATATCTTTTATTAAACTTTTTAACATTCAATACATATAATTAAACATATTAATTATATAAACCATTTCTATGTATTCATTTTACATATCTGGAAAGACCCTGTCGTAAGTATCGCCATCCCTTGACAGGTCAGAAGTGAGTGAAGAGTTGCCGTTAAAACTTGTGAAAAACAAGTAAGGAAGGCTAAGTTCGGGTGACACCGAACATTACATACTCAGTTGAGAGTTGTGGAGATAAAGTAAGGGAAAATCACCATGTTGTAAAAAGAACCTAGGGTAACCCTGGAATGTGTTTGTATGACATGTGTATCAAATGGAAGGTATTAAAGAGTATTTTAAGAGGAAGTGGGCCATAGTTCTATAGATGGACGCATTTAGGTATATCGACCTAAAGGTGGACCAGGGGTGACTCTAGAATTTATTTGTACGATATGAGTATCAAATGAAAGGTGTTAATGAGTATTTTAACAGGGGCGTGGGGCCTTAGTTCTATATGTGGACGCCTTTTCGAGATATTGCCATAAAGGTGGACCAGGGTGACTCTAGAATTTGTTTGTACTATATGGGTATCAAATGAAAGGTGTTAATGAGTATTTTAAAAGGGCGTGGGGCCTTAGTTCTATAGGTGGACGCCTTTTCGAGATATCGCCATAAAGGTGGACCAGGGGCTGACTCTAGAATTTGTTTGTACGATATGGGTATCAAATGAAAGGTGTTAATGAGTATTTAATAGGGCGTGGGCCTTGAGTTCTATAGGTGGATGCCTTTTCGGGATATCGCCATAAACGTGGACCAGGGGTGACTCTAGAATGCGTTTGTACATATGGCGTATCAATGAAAGGTGTTAATGAGTATTTTAAAAGGGCGTGGGCCTTAGTTCTATAGGTGGACGCCTTTTCGAGATATCGCCATAAACGTGGACCATGGGTGACTCTAGAATGCGTTTGTACGACATGGGTGTCAATGAAAGGTGTTAATGAGTATTTTAAAAGGGCGTGGGCCTTAGTTCTATAGGTGGACGCCTTTTCGAGATATCGCCATAAACGTGGACCATGGGTGACTCTAGAATGCGTTTGTACAA
This sequence comes from Eurosta solidaginis, assembly GCA_029619165.1. Lineage (NCBI taxonomy): Eukaryota > Metazoa > Arthropoda > Insecta > Diptera > Tephritidae > Eurosta > Eurosta solidaginis. The sequence continues at coordinate 21,179 of JARSSU010006289.1, forward strand.
CACGGGTGTCAAATGAAAGGTGTTAATGAGTATTTTAAAAGGGCGTGGGCCTTAGTTCTATAGGTGGACGCCTTTTCGAGATATCGCCATAAAGGTGGACCAGGGGCGACTCTAGAATTTGTTTGTACGATATGGGTATCAAATGAAAGGTGTTAATGAGTATTATAATAGGGCGTGGGCCTTGGTTCAATAGGTGGATGCCTTTTCGGGATATCGCCATAAACGTGGACCAGGGGTGACTCTAGAATTTGTTTGTACGATATGAGTATCAAATGAAGGCTGTTAATGAGTATTTTAAAAGGGCGTGGGCCTTAGTTCTATAGATGGACGCCTTTTCGAGATATCGCCATAAAGATGGACCAGGGGTGACTCTAGAATTTGTTTGTACTATATGGGTATCAAATGAAAGGTGTTAATGAGTATTTTAAAAGGGCGTGGGCCTTAGTTCTATAGGTGGACGCCTTTTCAAGATATCGCCATAAAGGTGGACCAGGGGTGACTCTAGAATTTGCTTGTACGATATGGGTATCAAATGAAAGGTGTTAATGAGTATTTTAAAAGGGCGATAAAGGTGGACCAGGGGTAACTCTAGAATTTGTTTGTACGATATGGGTATCAAATGAAAGGTGTTAATGACTATTTTAAAAGGGAGTGGGCCTTAGTTCTATAGGTGGATGCCTTTTCGGATATCGCCATAAACGTGGACCAGGCGTGACTCTAGAATGTGTTTGTACGATATGGGTATCAAATGAAAGGTGTTAATGAGTATTTTAAAAGGGAGTGGGCCTTAGTTCTATAGGGTGGACGCCTTTCGGGATATCGCCATAAAGTGGACCAGGGGTGACTCTAGAATGCGTTTGTACATATGGGTATCAAATGAAAGGTGTTAATGAGTATTTTAAAAGGGCGTGGGCCTTAGTTCTATAGGTGGACGCCTTTTCGAGATATCGCCATAAAGGTGGACCAGGGTGACTCTAGAATTTGTTTGTACGATATGGGTATCAAATGAAAGGTGTTAATGAGTATTTTAAAAGGGAGTGGGCCTTAGTTCTATATGTGGACGCCTTTTCGAGATATCGCCATAAATGTGGACCAGGGGTGACTCTAGAATGTGTTTGTACGATATGGGTATCAAATGAAAGGTGTTAATGAGTATTTTAAAAGGGAGTGGGCCTTAGTTCTATAGGTGGACGCCTTTTCGAGATATCGCCATAAAGGTGGACCAGGGGTGACTCTAGAATTTGTTTTGTACGATATGGGTATCAAATGAAAGGTGTTAATGAGTATTTTAAAAAGGAGTGGGCCTTAGTTCTATATGTGGACGCCTTTTCGAGATATCGCCATAAACGTGGACCAGGGGTGACTCTAGAATGTGTTTGTACGATATGGGTATCAAATTAAAGGTATTAATGAGGGTTTTAAAGGGAGTGGCCCTTAGTTGTATATGTGAAGGCGTTTTCGAGATATCGACCAAAATGTGGACCAGGGTGATCCAGAACATCATCTGTCGGGTACCGCTAATTTATTTATATATGTAATACCACGAACAGTATTCCTTCCAAGATTCCAAGGGCTTTTGATTTCGCCCTGCAAAACTTTTTCATTTTCTTCTACTTAATATGGTAGGTGTCACACCCATTTTACCAAGTTTTTTTCTAAAGTTATATTTTGCGTCAATAGACCAATACAATTACCATGTTTCATCCCTTTTTTCGTATTTGGTATATAATTATGGCATTTTTTTCATTTTTCGTAATTTTCGATATCGAAAAAGTGGGCGTGGTCATAGTCGGATTTCGGCCATTTTTTACACCAATACAAAGTGAGTTCAGATAAGTACGTGAACTGAGTTTAGTAAAGATATATCGATTTTTGCTCAAGTTATCGTGTTAACGGCCGAGCGGAAGGACAGACGGTCGACTGTGTATAAAAACTGGGCGTGGCTTCAACCGATTTCGCCCTTTTTCACAGAAAACAGTTATCGTCCTAGAATCTAAGCCTCTACCAAATTTCACAAGGATTGGTAAATTTTTGTTCGACTTATGGCATTAAAAGTATCCTAGACAAATTAAATGAAAAAGGGCGGAGCCACGCCCATTTTGAAATTTTCTTTTATTTTTGTATTTTGTTGCACCATATCATTACTGGAGTTGAATGTTGACATAATTTACTTATATACTGTAAAGATATTAACTTTTCTTTTAAAATTTGAATTTAAAAAAATTTTTTTTAAAAGTGGGCGTGGTCGTTCTCCGATTTTGCTAATTTTTATTAAGCAGACATATAGTAATAAGAGTAACGTTCCTGCCAAATTTCATCATGATATCTTCAACGACTGCCAAATTACAGCTTGCAAAACTTCTAAATTACCTTCTTTTAAAAGTGGGCGGTGCCACGCCCATTGTCCAAAATTTTACTAGTTTTCTATTCTGCGTCATAAGTTCAACTCACCTACCAAGTTTCATCGCTTAATCCGTATTTGGTAATGAATTATCGCACTTTTTCATTTTTCGAAATTTTCGATATCGAAAAAGTGGGCGTGGTTATTGTCCGATATCGTTCATTTTAAATAGCGATCTGAGATGAGTGCCCAGGAACCTACATACCAAATTTCATCAAGATACCTCAAAATTTACTCAAGTTATCGTGTTAACGGACAGACGGACGGACGGACGGACGGACATGGCTCAATCGAATTTTTTTCGATACTGATGATTTTGATATATGGAAGTCTATATCTATCTCGATTCCTTTATACCTGTACAACCAACCGTTATCCAATCAAAGTTAATATACTCTGTGAGCTCTGCTCAACTGAGTATAAAGACAGGCACTTTCGATGTCAGCTTAACCCTAAAATATAATTGACACTTAGCAATCCTGACTCTTCATATATTCCCGATTGCAAAGTTAGTGTTATTCGGAGATTCAACGAGGCAACGTGAAAATCAGCCAAATCAAGTAATAATTTAACCTAATATCTTTTATTAAACTTTTTAACATTCAATACATATAATTAAACATAATAATTAGTATAAACCTTGTCTATGTATTCATTTTACATATCTCGGAAGCCCTGTCGTAAGTACCTATCGCCATCTCTTGACACCACTTAATACTTGTTCAATGGCCAATAGGTCACAAAATCACATAAACAGACTCACATGAAAAAAGAAGAGACAAGTGTTTTACAGGGATGAACGCAGTGTTCCTTGAGAGCGGTCAAGCCATTCGCTCCTATTTCAGTGAGCACAATAAATGCGAAACAGTTACGCCGATGAACTTCAACTCATGCATATTCGAACTCACTCGAGCATCCTTGCGCATGCTACCTTTCACAACAGTTTGTGAAAAAAGTTGTTCGCCTGATACTTTGGTCACAATCACTGAAATTTTCTCAGTTTGGTAACTTTGCTATCCTGAGTTCCGTTTTCATTCAGTCCAACTCCGAAAGTCTCGATTTGACGTATCCTACACTTCGAGCGGAGTTCCGTTTTTCTCAGTTGCAAATTAGTTGACGGAGATTGTTTTGATTTTTATTTTCGCGGTCTTTAAAGCGCAATTTTTTAAAAAATATGTAAGTAAAAATATACATGTTTATAAAAATTATTTTAAAACAAACTTTTTATTTTTTGTCATTTTGCAGGGCAACAAGTACAACACCAGAGCAATATGAAAATTGTTGAAATTCTGTCAACAAAAAGAGACATTGCACAAGGTTTATCAAAAAAGCCTAAAGAAGAAGTGCAGGCGTTTTTGAAGGAGGTTGCATCGGCATTGAATGTACTTCACATCGAAAGAAGCGAATTTATGGAGAAAGGTAAGGAGCCGTCGCTCCATTACATCCAGAAAATTGGATAGTGACTTGGAAACGGTTAACCGACCCATCGCCACATTGTAAGCTGTACCAACACCATGGAGTGGTAGCTGCCTTCAGCAAAAAACCTCAAAGCAGCCATTACGCGGCTAATTGCTCTGTTAAGGAAGTCAAAGTGTTTCTCGGAACTTCTGCATAAAATATATCCAAGACATACTTAAATGTGTCTTTATTTAACCTAAAGTTTTTTTGAATCTAAAAATATTTAACATGTATGAAGGTATAGCACTTTCAGCACCAACTTGCAATTCATCGCTCATCCTGAATGGATCACTGATGTCCCTCAATCTCCGTCTATCCACTCTCACGTCGAGTTATCTGCCATTAAGCCGATTTGAATATCATCATAGTTTTTTTTGCAACAGTGAACTTGAAGTTATAAAAGTGATGAGTCCTTGGACAATACTTCTAGATCCCCCAACTGCAATCACCAAACAGCTCTGCATCTCGTTTTTATATATGGCTGACGGGAAAGTAAGAGAAATTAATTAGATCCTGATTTTTTTTGTCCACTTACATGAGCAATGTCAGTCCTTAAATATTTTCACGATATTTTGATTTTATATTTTTAGTACTTCCCGCTATGCGTGCGCCAACAAGTGAAGTTTTACCCCCACCATCTTCCGATGCCATTGGAAAGTTGCTTTAAAATTTTTCTTAAGATTCCGAAGTACGCAATTTTCAAAATATCTCTATCAGCGCATCACCCACCAGTGCACTGTAGGGTGGGTCGAATACGATGCGAAGATACGAAAGTTCGCCTCTAAAGTGACAGCTTTGGTTAGGTTAGGTTAGTTGGTAGCTGCCCTGATAAGCAAAGCTCACTTGGACAACACGAAGGTCCGTTGTGATACCACATACAACAAAAATAACGGTGACGTAGATCTAGCTACTTAGAGAATCGTTGGGTAGCAACGATAAAGTTCCGAATAATACCGATCTCAACCTTGGATAAATCCTCGGGAGATCCCAGTAAGTCGCGACCGAAGTACTTTCGCCTAGTTCTGGCAAAAGCTGGGCAATCAAGTATAAAGTGATTTGCTAATTCCAGAATTCCGCAGAATTACCGCATGGATACCCATGGGACAGTGTCCTGTCGAAACCCCAATGAACATTGATAGGTGAGCCTTAGTGAACCCAATTATTTCGGCAGACCTCCTGCCATCCACTTTCGGCCAGAAAGGTTTTGCATGCAAGAGGTGGTGTCCGCCCAACGTTTGCTGAGCTGTTTCGAGGCCCAGCTATGGAGTAGCAAACCACACATGGGCAGCGGTATCGCCAACTCCCTACAGCCATCGTTATCCGGGTCAGGTGAGGTTAGGTTAAGTTGAACTGACCGGTCCATGAGGACCTCACATAGACTGAATAAGACCGTAGTGTTACCAGAAAAACCCTATCAAAAGCCAGGATCTATGTTATAAAATAACTCCGTCCTCTTGGCAAATACTAGAAGCTTCCTAGAATTTAAGCCACTTGCTGCTTCTAGATCTGACAGCTGTATCACTCCTAATAGCTGGAGTCTTAGCCTGGCAATGCGCAGGGCAAGAGCACAGAACGTGCTCGATCGTTTCCTCCTCCAGCCCGCACTTCCTACATCTGCTATCACTGACCGAATTTAAAAGCATGAGACGCGAGAAGGCAGTGTCCAGTCAGAATACCTGTCATGAGTCTACAGTCCTCTCTTTTTAATGATAGAAGCAACTTTATTTCTCTAAGGTTGTAAGACCTACACATAATCTTCGACACTTTACAGCCCCGCGCTTGAACCCACGCCTTTCCTGCTTTGTCGATCATGTGCACCTCTCGCCTTCGCTTAATTTCGCCCAATCTAATTGGGACGTCTACGGAGCAAGCTTCAAGGGATGCGCCCTTTTTAGCTAATTCATCCGATTTTTCATTCCCATCTATTCCCATATGCCCTGGGACCTAATATACATAGATGTATGTTTCTCCCTGTCCCGATTCTCTCCAAACTAAATAAAAAATTCCGAAATCCTGTAACGTAAGCTTACATTTTTTTCTTCTTTTTTTTTCTTGTTACCCGGGTCAGTTGTACAAGAAAATAATGTGAGCTTACGTTAGAAGGTTTCGGAATTTTTTGTTTTTTTTTCGTTTTTTCGATCCTTGCAAATGCAGCCGAAATTGTTTATTTATATTTGCAAGCATCAAGAAACTTCGTTTATACTTTTTCGAGATCCCCTCAACATAAGCTTACTATTTAGAGGCGGACTTTTTTAATTCGTATTAAGACCAATCCAGTCTAGTGGACTGCAACCAAGTTTAAAACTAAGTGCTATGTTTCAGATATCTAGTTTACGTGATTGTTACTTAAAACTCAATCGCAAGTTTAAATAGATTTTGAACGAATTTACCAAATATCTTCGTCCCTGCTTCACATAGCGGAATATGTTTTCTAGCTTGTTGTATTCCATCCATTTTTAACAAGTTTTCCAAACATTTCGGTTCATCCTCCACCTATAGAAATGGTTTATACCATGCTGATAGCACCAGGATATGTTATACATATGTTTCAAGCTCAAAGCGCAAGTTCTGAATGGATTTTCAAAATGTTTCGATCTGTACCGCACCAAATGAAATATATTTCCGAGGGTGATCAATTGACATTGGATTTTGAACTATCCTCTGAGTTCCATGCCTCTAGATCCCCAGCAAGTTACTTTAAAATCGGTTGCAAAATTTTATTTGAATTTTTTCAGAAATATCTCATTCCATTCACCATCCGATGCAATATTTTTTACGTTATACTGAGTTGTCACCCCAAAAGGTGTACATTTTTTTAGGTCTCATGTATTTAGCTAATAAGGGAAGTACTTACAACTTGACAGTAATATAGGTTAGGATTCTGCAAATGTCTCCATCTGTACGCCATATATCGGAATTTTTTCCGCCAAGACTTTCATGGTAATTGTGCTCGGGGCTTTAATGGAGATTTCAAGTTTCTAGGAAGGCGGAATGTTACTCAATTAACTCATTAATGTTTTTATGTATATTTCCCCTAACACTTTATCTATCGCTTTTACATATATGTATTCTCTTCATTGCCTTCTCATACGTTTTTAATTTGGTTTATGTGCACTCAATAAAAATTTTTCATATAACCCAATTACGCTCCTCGAACGCCAACCAAGCTATGTTACAGGTTCAAAACCGCATGTTCCTCCTGAAGTACACATTAAAAGGGTAGCACAAATCAGATTTGTGTTTCAAATAAAACGAGGGTCCAATAACCTCATATTGTATTACTTTAACCCCTTTTAGTAGAGATAGAATCAAAATTCGTAGATATGTTAACCCTACTCAATTTTTTTCCTCATTCAGAATTGTTAAGGCATCTTGATATTAATAGCAAACTCTGTATATCCCCATATTACAGTGCAAGTCTGCGTAATCGATAAGATCTCTTTCTGCAACGTTTACGATTTAATTGTGCAATCCGATTTGCTGCCATCCACAACTACGGCTACTAAAAGCTGCTCCATTCTATGCCATCTCCGACAGGTAGTTTATTGAAAATTGCACATTAGGTAGCCAAGCAAATCACCTGCCAAACTATAACTGAGCATCTGGAGGATAAGTAGGAAAGGCTATCGAATGCTGCAATGCATTGAATCAAACACTAAAGAACTGTTAGCAAAATAGCGGAAGGTAGCTGAATGAAAGTGTGGGTCGATATTTCTTTCAAGCAATGACAGCTTTCACAGGAGTGTGAGTCTCACATAGTTCATATACATTAGAGACCTCTTAGGACGTTTTACCATTTTACCTTTGTGGCTCTACTCAACCTTTTGCGCAATTTTGTTTGGAAGTGAGTGTGTGATTTGTATTTTTCTGTTTACGATAATCCTTTAGAGAGACATTTAGCGTTGTGGAAAGAGAATTTACCGACGAATATCTACTGAATGGCAATGCAGCGACACAATTTGGCACGAAGAAAATTGTAGCGCCAACAACAATGACAACAGTAGCTGTTTTGTTCATATGTACCTATTGATAACTTGTAATTTTCAAACGGTATGTGGAAGTTTAAAGAATCGTTGTGGCACATTGAACATGTTCTTAGTTCAATGGTCCTTGCAGGAGAAGGAAAATTTGAAGGTTGAATGGAATCGAATAAAGTTGCGGGCTTTTACTTATGCACACTGGGCCAGACGCCAACTCAAAAAATGTTGTTACATCCACCCAAATGTATCCTTCACACTTTGGATGCAGTAGATGTCCCACAGATGCATTTAAAGAAGCAGAGGCAAAAATGGCAATACGAGAAAAATTGCACCCCCACCACCAGTCAAACAACTGAGTTGAAAGAGACGCCTGCCTAAGAGCTTGTCCTGTTTAGCACAGCGAAAAATGTACCAAAATGCCTATAAGAAACCTGAAAATGTCTTTAGGTAGGTCTTAGTTTTCTAGGTTGGATAAGTTTAGGTTGGGTGGCCGTACTTTCACTAAGATACCTTATGTCCATTTTTCATGCTCTCGATTCGTGCTGGGCAGGGACACATTTGTCCAACCAGATGCCCAGTTACGAGTGAAAGTTCCACCTTCCTTCTGCCAAACTCTAAAAACACGATGCGCCTAGGATTATGACTCACCTTTTTACTGTCGTTCTTCTTATTCTATCAGCCTCTAAAGAGGGATCTTATTAGTCTACGCCATTGTTGAAACATCGGCGTAATAGCGCATTGATCTGTGATGACGCCCATTAGCACTCTCACTAAAGAGTTTTTTTAGTTTGCGCAGGAAGCTTATTTCTCTTGTAACCAAACATTAACTTTGAGTCCTCACAATCAACGCTGCTGGTTCACAGCGAGTTCTTTGCCCTCAAAATTAGTTCGTTCATTTTCTCAAGAGATAACAAAGTGGTTACGGTGTTGTCCGCCTTGTTATATCCGCTTCGGACATTTGCCTGGTAAACTGATCAGCAAATTCATTCCATTTAATATTTCTGTGCCCTGGAACCCAGCAGAGGATTAGATGAAAGTGAGTTATCCTTCTCTCCTGAATGGATGAAAAGCATTTAACTCATGTAATTGGTATCATCAAGGCTCATCTATCAATAGTGCTTGGGAGCTGTGACGGGTTGATCTCCGAGCACAAAAAGTTATTTTTAAGGCATTGAACTCATATCGAGCTGCAGAGCTGCCAGTATTTCACAATATTAGAATTCACGGGGCTCCTTTTATTGGACTGATACCTACGGAAGCTGGGCCGTTTTTAATGGCAAACAATTTGAAGCGAGTTTGGGTTATGTACAGTACTTCGAGTAATTCAATGAACGAAACCCCAAAATGTTTTTCGTATAATCCGAACAACGCATACCACTGGCAGTTGGCACCATGGAATAATTGCCGTTAAAAGCGTTGGTTTCATACTGCACTTGAGGCGATGATTTTTCTCGTGTCCAGGCATCACACATGCCAAATATATATCGCTTATATACTTAAATCAAACTGTTCTGGTCACTTATAATACCCTTACTAATATATGGTGCAAAGGCATGGACACTCGTGGGCACTGACAACATCAGAAGAGGCGGTTGAGGAAGGGTTCGAGAAATTTCTACAAAAGATTTACAGCGATTTACTTAGTTTATTGCTAATGTCGGAGTTGCGTAGCGCAAATGAGTGCCAGCGCAGTTTATTGCTTCTCCAACACAAGTGTCCAGCAAGCGAAACACTGGCGACCACGACCTCAACAAGGAAGGATGGGTTGGAAGACTTAGAAGATTCAACTTGGTCATATGACATCATGAGGCTAGTACGTCAATGGTGACACTTTCCGGAACGTTCCAAATAAATAACCGGTAAAAGACCAACAACGAAAGTTCTCCAATACTTCCAGGAGTATCCTTTTCGCTACAAGAAGGCTCAGAACATCCTTGTGTAATTAGAAGACGACCGGGTAGAAAATTATTTATCATTACTTAGAGCATAAATTGGTGCCAGATCACAAAAAACAGAACAGTGCTGCCAAAATTGCCTAAATTATTTTGTCACAGCGACTGATATATCACAATAAATCGCAGCGACAACTTCGGAGAAAACACCGCGACTGACTAACTTTGAAAGCATATGCGTTTCGTTCACAATTCCAGCTGACCAATAAATGGAATCATAAACAAAGTCACCACTATCCTTACCGAAATAATTCGATAAAATAAACCAATAAACCTGTGATTTATGCTGCGACTAAGTGGAAGTAGATATCGCAGTAAACAGTAAATGCTAAAATTGACCCTATCCGTTGTCAAAATAAAAGGAGTATGTATTACAAAATTTTATAAAATTTCACTCTCAATAAAACTCTTGCGCTTTGCTGTGCAACAACTTTTATTTTTTTTCCCAAATTTTTCGTATACTGCCCCACAGTGCAATAGCGAAAATGGACATTTAGATAAAATCTATTTCTGATTCTCAAAATTATTACAGCTGTGTGAGTCCTATTTAGATATTCACACGAAATGGCATTAGATTATTGTAATAGCAAATGCCAAATGCATACATGCCAGCTTATGTAACTGTATTTCTAGGAATCAGGATAATGGTAATGTTTTGAATGGCACAATAATCTGATTTAGAAAAGTTGTGTTTACAATTTTAAAAGACGTTCAGGGATAGGGGGCAATGCAGTTTTTGGCGTGACACTTTAAAGGCGTCAATGTAAAGCAAAGGTTAAATGATGTGCTGACTGGTGTTTAAAGGTTAGGTTGAAAAGGACAATAAACAATTTACAAAAGGATTAAGGTTTCTTATAGCAAATTGTTAAGTTAAAATGCTTGACTACTTAATTTTTTTATTTTTTTAATCAAATGACGACTTTCTTAACAATTTTCGCATCCGTTAACCCATCATCCTCCACTCTAATATCATTGCACGTATTTAGTAAACTATTGCAATCTCTAGCATATTTTGCATATGCTACGTGTCCTTTGCAAGGATAACTAGGTTTTCTACGATTGACTAGATATTGGGTAATAATGAAATTAAAAGTTTGTTTTGCTGCTCTTGGCAAGCTACACAGCAACACCGTTTGATAGCTTTAAGTTTATATCCTGTCTAGTCTCATGCCACTACATACAAGCTCTGAAGCACCTACAAGTCCCAAACAACGCCTCAATACTCAATAGAGTAATTTCTAATTTAACTAAAAGTATTTAACGAGTTTGATAGCTGGGCAAACAGTATGGTAGTTGGGATGTAAGGTAGGTTGCATGAAGTAGTTTGAAAGTGTATTAGACAAAGTAGTCAAAGCATTCTGCAATTTACCTAAATACTTTATCCATATATTTGTCTGAGTGCACTAATCGTGTCTTGTAGCTGCAACAGCAACAGCAGCAACATGTTTTCAATAATTACGAAAGGCAGACAGACAGAATAACAAGTTTAGTTGCAAGTTTTTAATTTATTTTTGGCAAGAGACAAGAAAACGTGAAAAAGCATATACAGGGTGTGAAAAGTTATTTTCATTAAAAAGAAGCCAACTTCATTTCGCGCTGTCAAACCAGGCTTTGACGTCGACAAAAGAGATGGTAAGTCTTATCGGAGGTCTTCTCCAACAATTGGCGTAGAAGCTTCACCAGGTTTAAAGTTGCACTGATAAAGTTGGATAAGATCGTCAATATGGGCTTCAATTTTTCGCACAATGCGCCAAAGCGAAAAATTGCACTGAAGATGGCACAATTTTGAAACTGATTGTTTTTGAGCTAAATTAAACATGGGATGTCAAAAAATCTTTCAAATGAAATCATGTCGTCGATTTTGGGCCTCAGTCTTAAAGAAAACAGGCACTGAAGATGGCACAGTGTCCAAATTGATCGACTACAAACCCAATTTGAAATGGGATGTCAGATAATGTCTTATATACCTCACTTTAAATAAAATCTAATAAGCGAATTTAAGTAAGCCGATTCCCCGGTTGTTTGTGGTATCGCCTTTCTGGTGGGTTGGCTAAAGACCACTTAAATGTAAGATTTCCGTCATGAACTCGTCCGAACATATTTGACTTAGGAGTAACTGCACGCATTTTACCAACTTTTCGCCTAAATTATTGCCCTGCTGGCAGTCAACCGTTTTCCGACGGCCTGTTATATATTATCCAGAATATTTTTATTTCGCATAGTTGGGTGGGGGAAACCCCATTCCGTCGTTATAAAAAAAAAGAATAACCAAAATGGTGTCAAATCGCAAACTGATGCGAATCGGGGAAAACGGTTTATTTTTCGAAATTTCGAAAATCTAAAAATTTTGAATTATAAATTGCTAGTTCAAGTTCAGAATCATCAAAATGCTATAAATTTCGCAGGAAATCTAAGCTATAACTTTAGAAATACTCTATATATAAAAACTTGTTTTTTTGTACTCAAAGAAGCACAAATTCAATTCGTAGCTATGGTGCTAGAATGTTTAATAAATTGCCCGACAACGTTAAAACATGTTCCAATTATTTGCATTTCAAGAGGCAAGTTAAAAGCCTCTTGTTACTAGATTATAACTTTAGCTTGTAAAATACAAATATATGTAATTTTTTCTTATATGTTTTTTATAAAACAGTACATAAGTATGTTACAATAATTCGGCGCCAGTATATTTAAGTTGTCACAACACACTTGTTAGTAAGTACTAAAATAATTTAAATGTAAACTAGTGTACTTAACGCAGTTGACAGCGTAGGAAGCAAATATGCATACATGTTAAGCTATCTTCTGATACAAAATGTATTTTTTTCGAGAAAACATTATATTATTTTTTAAAATACGCCATCAATAAAGAAAAAAAAAGAAAAAACAAAAATGAATTTGAAAACAAGTAAGGACGGGACTGTCTTCGGCTGTGCCGAAGACTTCATACCTTTCATGAATGGGGCTGAACAATAATCTTACGCCGTTCGTAATCTCCGAATAATCGGAAGTACAAGATAAGAAATATATAATGAACAGATCTACATACCTAAACGATTTTAAGATAAATATAAAATAAAAAATAGGTAGGTACTTTGTGTGAGGATGCAAAGTTTCAGGTTTTTTGTGGTCTGCGTGTAAAAACTATGACTACGAATCACGTATTTCAACAATATATGACGTAAACGTAACTATTTAATGAAATTTGATGAATTTTGAAGCTTCTAGCCGTAAAAAAGGGGCAAAAATGACAGTTTATATGAAGTATATAATATATATATCACCGATCTCTATGATTTTTTCAGACAACAATACATACTATATACGTAAGCATTTGGTGAAATTTGAAGTTTCTAACTGTTAAAACGGGGCAGAAATTGCGCAAAGTTTCTTATCTGAACAATCGGTTGTATGAGATATATACTATGTATACCACCGATCTCAATGATTTTTTCAGACATCAATATATGCTATACACGTAAGCATTTGGTGAAATTTGAAGCTTCTAGCTGTTAAAATGGGGCCGAAGTCGCAAAAAAATATATATATACTATATATACCATCATATATATATTATATATATCACCGATCTCTATGATTTTTTGACACAACAATACATACTATATACGTAAGCAATCGGTGAAATTTGAAGCTTATAGCTGTTTAAATGGGGTAGAAATTGCGAAAAGTTTCTTATCTGAACAATCGGTTGTATGAGATATATACTATATATACAACCGATCTCTATGATTTTTTCAGACAACAATATATGCCATATACGTAAGCGTTTGGTGAAATTTGAAGCTTCTAGCTCTTAAAATGGGGATAAAATTGCGAAAATATATATATATACTATATATATATACCAGCATATATATACTATATATACCACCGATCTGTATGATTTTTTCAGACAACAATATATGCTATATACGTAAGCATTCGTTGAAATTTGAAGCCTCTAGCTCTTAAAATAGGGCAGTAATTACGAAAAGTTCCTTATCTGAACAATCGGTTGTGGGGGATATATACTATATATACGACCGATATCATCAATTTTTTCAGGCAACAATATGTGCAATATACGAAAGTATATGGTGAAGTTTGAAGCTTCAATCTGTTAAATTGGGTAAGATATTACAAAAATCCTCTTTTTCTGAAAAATCGGTTGTATGGAGGATATATGCTATAGTGGTCCGATCCGGTCGGTTCCGACAAATGTCTAATCGGACACCCAAATACACCCGCTCAGCAAATTTTATCACGATATCTCAAAAATTGAGGGACTAGTTTCCATACAAACAGACAGACGGACAGACGGACATGGCTAAATCAACTCAGCTCTTAAATTTTGATTATTTCGGTATACTTAATGGTGGGTCTATCTATTTTCCTTTAAGGACTTACAATTTTCGGTTTCGTGACGAAATTAATATACCATTTCATTTTCATGAAAGGTATAATAAAGTAGTTAAAAAACTTTTGACATTTGTTGTAAGAAGAGGCAACTCTGAGTCACTTAAATACAAGTAAATGGCCAATTGATGTTTATCAGGTTAAAGTTTTTTTTTCGTTTTCAAAAATTTCCAAAAACCAAACACGTTAATTCTGAATAACCGGTTCGAGCTTGGAATCATCATATCGCTAATGGATGCGAATCGGAAACGGTCTTTTTTTCAAAATTTTGAATTCTAAATTGCTTGTTCAAGTTCAGAGTCATCAAAATGCTATCAACTAATTTTAAATTAAATGTGACCCGGCCTTTGAAAAGGTGGCTTATGACTCAAAAAAGAAATTGCGAGAAACCGTTGTTAAAGATAAACAATGCATTTCTTCAGTTTCTTAGCAGTAGTAATTTTTTTTTGAGTCATAAGCCACCTTTTCATAGGCCGGATCACAAATAGTTAAAATGCTATTAACATTTGTTTAAGCAATAAGCAGCGCTGAGTTACTAAAATACCATTAAAAGGCCAGCTGATGCTAATCGGGCGAAGCGGTTTTTTTTTAATTTCGAAAAACCGAAAACGTCAATTCTTAATTACTGGTTCGAGTTAATAATAACCAAAGTGCTATAAAATCACTAATGGGTGTGAATGAGAAACGGTTTTTCTTTTCAAAATTTGGAAAAACTTAAATTTTGAATTCTAAATTGCTAGATCAGGTGATTGATGGTTCTCAAAATGAAATATATTAATTTTGAATTAAGTAATTAAAAACTATTGATATTTGTTATAAAAAGAAGCAGTACTGAGTCACTAAAATACTAAATCGGGTGAAATGGTGGTTATTTCAAAACTTCGAAGAACTAAACATTCTAATTCTGAATTGCTAGAAAAAGTTGTAAGATCAACTCATAACTCAAACTTATTTCCTTAATAAAAAAAAAGGCCTTAAATTGTAGAATCCTGGGTGAATCGGTTTTTTATTTTCAAAATTCCGAAGAATTATAAATTTTAATCCTGAAATACTAAAAAAAATATTAAGATCACTTTAACTTATTTCCTTCATAAAAAAGGCTTTAAATTGTAAAATCCTTATCAGAAGCGAACAATACCCAATCGGGTAAAACGATTGTCAAAATTTGTTAGCTTTAGTTCAAATAAGTCCTAAAAAGTTTGAAACGGGTGAAACGGTTATTTTCGAAACTGACGGAAACTAAAAATTCTTGTTTAAAATAACTAAAAAATTTAAATACAGAATAAATTTAATGCCAACGCACAATTTTTAAACAATTTGATTATGCTTTTCATGCGACACGTTTTGATTGTCACTTAACGCTAAGCTACAAATGACATTTTGCAATACGCTCAAATTGACGCCACATACCGTTGTATTTACCGTAATCGGCTAAAAGAAAGTAAATTTCATTATCGCTCGCGCGCAGTTCTTATTTTTTCACCTCATACAGTTATCCAGTCAAACGGTGAAGTCTAAACGCCCAAAGTCACGTATTTCATTTCACAATTTTCTCTAAACGAATTTGCTACTGAAATACTTCAAATGAATAGCTGCTCACGACTTAGAGTGGCTAAAAAAAATGAAAGTCAGCATCTAGTTTACTTACGGCTGGCTTACGTCATTTACAAAGTAAGCATTTGAATACAAAAAACAAAAAAATTAATACAAAGTTGCGACACGCTTCAAACGCGCGCCCAAAAGTATAAAGTAAATCTCAAAAATTAAGCATGACGTTATTTAAAACTATCACAGCGGTGCTTTAAAGCAACAAAATATTAAAGTAAAAAATATTTAAAATTATAATTTATTTAATAATTTGGGAAAAATTTAAACAACGTGACATCAGGACGGACAAGGCGAAGAGATTTACAAGGTATAATCGAAACAGCTGTCGCCTTGTCCGTCCTGATGTCACGTTGTTTAAATTTTTCCCAAATTATTAAATAAATTATAAAATTAATTGCTTCAAATAAATGTTTTCATACATTTAAAAAAAAGCAATATGGGCAATCCCCGATTATTAAAAATCATATTTAAAATTGTTTGTGGTTGTTCAGCAAAAAAGTTTTGTGTCACATTGGCGGCTCAAATGTTTGCCACCAGCAACTGTCACAAATTATTGGCATTCGAGTAGATAGCAGAGGGAGGTATCGCTATCTACTGAGTTTACAAAAATTTCAGCAACAAAAAATGCTTATAAAAAAACGCATATTTTCTACTTTTAGTATGATCAACTTGTTTATGAATGCCACAAGTTTAAAATACTCGAAAGTGTACATAGGTATTTTCCTTTTTTGGGCAGCTGCATTCAGTGCGGTTTAAGATTTGTGAATAAAATGTTGCTGACAAAAAGTGTGACAAAATCCAAATTTTACTGGAATAGTTTACGCTCAGCCGCAATTTGATGGTGTAGGTAGACTAAATGCAGCTAAAAGTGGCGTCAAACATTCAAAGTTAAAACGTGAGAGTCACAATTTCTGGAGCAACTTAGACGGAGCTGTAGAGTTTTATTCAGCCGGGAAAAATATGCATACATATTCCTTAATAATTCTTTAATTCATTTTTGTGCGATGCTTTCGATTTCCACAACTTTTGCTAGCTTAAACATCTTCTATACCTGTACTCTAGGAAAACTCAAATCCTTACTCCACCACTTGTTAGCGGCTTTGTTTTTCCCTTGAATTTTCTCAGAGAACAAGCTCTGTTGCACTTCTCCAACTCCCTTACGGTGATAACTTCTTTAGGTTGCCCCAGCCTTCCAGCTAAACGTTTCTGTAATTTGTACCAGTCCATTGTCCCAGGGTTTATAAATGTTTTCCCTCCTTCTGAAGCTGCTATATACTTGATCTAGTGAAGAATGGCATGTCAAGAGCCCTCCATTCATTCCCTGATATATCATACTCAGAGCTCTATGTAATATCAAGCACATACCCTGACTTTGGCCCAACAAATGTAGTAACGCTACCCCTATTAGCCACCCTTAGACTACTCTTTAGTATTAAAGCTTACGATTTCTTCTCGAACACGAGAACTTGACTTCTCGCGAGATTCTCGTGTATCTAAGTACTCGTAAATCTCGCGAGCTTCTCGACATTCTTACTTAATCGCTGTGTGGACAGTATTTATACACTTGGTTTTTTTTTACTTGTGACTTTTTTGTTGATTATATTGCTTCAATGACATTTAACTCAAAACATATTTATTATACATATAATTTTGTTCGGAATATACATATTACTTTTCAACGAGATATCAAGAACACGGCTTCTCGCGAGATTCTCGAATTACTCGTAATGCTCGCGATCTTCTCGCCTTTCAATTCAGTGGCTGCATTGGCAATTTTCTATACATTTCGGGATTTTTTACTTGTGGTTTTGCGGATATTTTGGCTTGTGCTCCAGAAGAAATCGTAAGCGCTATATAAAACAGCCAATGAATCGATTAAGTTGAATGTCGAGAACCTCGCGAGCCTTACGAGTAATTCGAGATTCGAGAATCTCGCGAGCTTTACGAGAAATTCGAGATCCGAGAATCTCGCGAGAATGCGAGACTCTATTTAGTATATAACACAAAAACATCTTTATCGTTAAAATATATACATATACACAGACTTTTCCAAGGCATTTGACAAGGCGTCTCATCAGCTTCTACTGAAGAAATTGGAGTTCATTGGTTTCCACTCGGTATTCTTGAGTTGGTTGAAGTCTTATCTGTCTAATAGATACCTTTGTGTTGATATTGAAAATTGTAAGTCGCACACTTTTGTGGCAACCTCTGGGGTTCCTCAGGGTAGTATCCTTGGGCCGCTCTTGTTCGTTCTCTTTATCAATGACATTGGTGCTTGCTTTCAGTTTTCCAATTTTCTACTTTATGCTGATTACCTGAAGATCTTTCGTAGGATTGATAGTCCATCAGATGTTTTCCTTTTGCAGCGTGACCTGAATAATCTAGTTGACTGGTGTAATACTAACATGCTCTACCTAAACGTTAAAAAATGTTTTCACATGTCTTTCTCGAAGTCCAGTAATAATTTTGTTTCACATTTCTATTTAGAAAGCAGTCCTTGAATGCAGTCAATGAATTTGTTGATCTTGGTGTTGTATTTGGTACTAATTTTTCTTTTGTTAATCATGTCTGTTATGTTCTTCTTTTGACTTCTCAGTTGTACCGAAAGTGATGTCTTGGATGCTATATTTGACGTTAAGTCTAACGCCGTTGGAGTCAATGGCATCAGTATACGATTTATTAAACTTATACTTCCATTTGCTACAGCTTCACTAACACATATTTTTAACTTTTCAATTATGTCCAGTGGGTTTCCAAGTCAATGGAAAATAGCTAATGTTATACATATTCCTAAAGCTAAGTCTCCATGTTCTTCCAAAGAATTTAGACCAATTAGCCTGTTGCCAGCCTTGTCTAAGGTTTATGAGAAGCTATTATCTAAGCAGATAATTGATTATATATAATAATAATAACTTACTATCTGAGGACCAGTGGGATTCAGGAGAGGACATAGTTGCGCTACTGCCATGCTTAAGATTCTTGAAGACATACGCCCTGCCTATGACCGTAATGAGCTTACAGTACTTGTACTTTTAGATTTCTCACGAGCTTTTGACACAGTTGACTTCAGAATACTTCTTCATAAGCTGGAAATAAACTATAACTTCAACTCTTATGCTATAAAGCTAATCCAAAACTACCTTACAGCTTGATTTCGGCAAGTTCAATGCGGTGATAATGTCCCAAACTTAAAGCTTACAACATCTGGTGTCCCACAAGGATCTATTTTGGGTCCAATATTGTTTACAATTTTTATTAACGACATAGTTCCTTGTTGCCAAAATGCCAAAATACATTTCTACGCGGACGACACACAAATATACTTGCCACGCCCTATTGGGCTTACCGAAGACTTGTTCGTCATACTGAATGAAGACTTATCACGCATAGGAAATTGGACTCACAGAAATAAGTTATGTATGAATGCAACGAAAATCTAAGGCGTTAGCAATATCAAGCGCAACATGTGACTTGAACAGCCTTCCTGAAGTTATACTTAATGAAGACAAAATATTATTCCAAGACGTGGTCACCAATTTAGGCTTCAGAATTAACTCTAAATTAACTTGTGTGGACCATGTTAACCTTATGGTCGGTAAAATATATAATACCCTTCGAAATTTGTACAGAACTGCCTATTTACTACCACGTGAAATAAAAATGAAGCTGGTCAAATCTCTTCTAATTCCAAAAATTTCTTATGGGGAGCTTATATACGGTAATCTTGATTCGTCTTCACATAATAAATTGCAGCTTGCCTTAAACAATGCAGCCCGTTTCGTTTTTTCTAAAAAGAAATTTTATCATATCTCTTCATATGCCGTACAAATTCTCGGAAGTAATATTAATAACTTCTTAAAACTTAGAAATCTATGCTTCTTACATAAGCTACTTCATTCCAAAAATCCACCTTACTTATTTCAAAAACTAAATTTGTGTCAGTCCACTCGGATCCTAAATTTATTGGTCCCTAAGTTTAAATACACAACATACTCAAGACTGTTCTTTGTCAGTACAATCTGCCTATGGAACTCACTTCCCTCCAAAACAAAAACTATTAAAGAAGCAGGATGTTTCAAACTAGCAGCATTTTCTTTTCTTAACTCTTAAGTTACTCTAAATCTTCAAAGTTTCAAGTGAATGTTTGATAATATATACTATTGAAAATTTTTATGTATTTAACTTTTCTGTTTTTTATATATGCTTTGTTATATCTTTGGATGAATAAGTAAATTTCTTTTTGTAACATTTAGGTATAATTACTTAATCGGATTGATGTACTGCCTAAAAGACTAAGTCTTCCTTGTACAAACACTAAATAAATAAAACTTTTGCATTTACATTTAGATATTTAATTTAACTTTTTTCTATTATTATGCATATACTTTCTTTAGCCATTATCAATGCATATTATAATTTTTACCTATTTTAATTTTTTTTTATAATTTCTATATCTAGTCTGTAAGATGTAAATCATAGACTGAATAAACTGAATATGAATATGAATATGAAAATCGAAAGTTCCGAACTTTTTATTTACAGTTTTCTGCTATGTTTTGAGTATGTAGATTTATAGCTCAATCAATTTTAGGCAGCAAAGTACAAGTTACAGGTATCTTTAAATTTGTTTTGATTTTTGAACATTTTTTTTTCGAATGGTGTGTTCTATTTTCTTCCATACCAAGGACGCATAGCTGAAACACGCTTATGAAAAAAATTGTCAAAAATCAATCCGAATTTTGAGAGACATCTAATTTGCATTTCCAGACTAAAATGAATTGGGCTATAAATCTGCATATTCAAAAAAAAATAATAAAATTTCGAAATTTTCGTAAAGCTTTCGCGAGTTTTCGAATTTTTTAGAAATTGTTTTCGAGATTCGTTTGCACAGTTTCAGTAATGTAATGCATGAACAATTTTTCTAAAATTACGGAAAATTATAAAAATAAAAATTTAATGAACGAAATTTGAAAAAAATTTCCACTGCCATTTATGTGTTCGCAACTGTATACAAAAATCATTTACATCCTATAACAATAGGGCCAAATAATAAAGTAGCTTATTGAAAAGTATGGCAATAGAGCCAAAAAAAATCGTACAAAAGCAACAAAAAGGAAACATCTGAAACAAGAAGTACAAAGTCGGTCGCATCAGAGAACAAAAAACCCCAATAAGCATAACAAAAAATCTAAATAAATATGTCTGCGGAAGATAGGCAAACTAATGATTGAATATAAATTGCTTTGAAGCGTAAACTAACTAAGTATAGGCGTAGTGTGAGTTGGAGGATGGACTTTCGGTACAACGGCTAAAGTAAAAAGGTTAAAGTCAAAATAATACCCGAAAGCATACATACATACACATATATTACAATCATAAATTATGTATGCGAGTAATCAATCACTGTCAGTTTGTGCGCTTTAATGAAAGAAAGAAACTACATTAAGGCAACACTGTGCGTACTACACATACACACGTAAACACATACAAACACACATTATGCCTAACTAAGTATATAATTGAATAATTTCATGGTTGCGAGTAGCGATATCGCTGCAGGTCTGTAGCCCTATTAAGCGCCTATTTACTTAGAAATACATATAAATAAATTTTAATTTGGCTTACCACCCTGAAGTCTAATTCCACGAAATTTGAAATCTGCCTTAGCAACGGGCATTCACTCTGAGTGGCTCAGCATTTATCGGTCAGTTGTGACAGCAGTGATCACATTTAAAACAGTATACATGTATCTTAATATCCGTCTCGCCTGGCCTATTATGAATTTCTCTTCTTACAGCTTGGGTTAGGTTGGCTGGCTGGTTCACAAGTTCATCAAATAGACTGAACTTGTTCAAAGTGTTACCAGAAGTTGGCGCGGCGACAAAGGCGCAACAAAACCCAGAAGTTTTGTTATTAAGTTCCTTCGATCTCATGCAGATACCTGAAGCGTTTTTGTATTTATCCAATTTGCTGTATCTGGAACTGATAGCTGTCAAATAACTATAGCGGAAATCTTATTATGAAGAAAGAACATGCCCCAACGTGTTCTAATTTAGCCCACACTTTTTACTTCCGCTTTAACTAAGGAGGCCTGCTTGAAAGGCATGAGTTACCAGAAGGGTTATCCGCTAGTTCGCTCCTCATGATATGAAGGCTTTCTTAACCCTTTCCTTCACATTGAGATTTCTGACAGCTGGCTTCCTACAATGAATCCTATATATGTTTTAGGATTATTCCTCGTAGCAATGGGAAAATCCATTTCGTTTTCTTATACTTCTTAGTAAACAAGACCAATGACCGTCTTGGCCAGTCATGTATATCCCGGATCGACCAATCTATCAGTGAGCTAATGTTTGCCTGGCTTTTGGCACATATTATTAATAAAATGTCATCTGCTTGCGCCGTGAGGTTGACGGATGTCTCATCGATACACATGAACTCTTGATTCATGACCGACATAGGTATATGTACCTATTAAGATCCCAGATCTTCCTTCAACTCATGAAATCAAGAGCGTCCCTGATCACCTATTATAGCACATTGTTAAAACTCTTGCGATGTCTAGGAATAGACCAAAGGCATTCTCCACTATTTTCATAACTGCTTTATCCAGTTTCTGCCACTTACCTTTGACCTACCTGGGTTGTGCTGAAGAAATCAGTATTACGTTCATTACGATGGCGACATTAGAGAAATCGTCTTGAGTGATTTTAAAAATCCTCTCCAAACTATGACGGCTGGTCTTTTAAATAATGAGTACTTGTTATATGAGCACAGCTGCTCAGCACTTCCATACTAAGCCAAGGCACTTCGGTATGATATTCAAATTGCACTAACAAATTGACACCAAACAATTTTCCAAAAATATTGCAGTACTGAGAAAAATTTTTATTCAAAATTTATTCATTAAGGGGACTGTCAAAATATCTTCAAACATTTAAAGTAATTTTTATTTTATTTATTTTTTTTTCAATTTAAAAAAGCTGAGATGTTTTTTGATTTGCTCTTCAATATAAAAAAAGATGATAAAAAAATTTTTGAGGAGTACCTTTATATAAATGGACCAAAAAATAGAAGGCAATTTTTCTTTAATACTATAATACTTCTATTTTTTGGTCCATTTATATAAAGGCAGTCTTTAAAATTTTTTTATTATCTTTTTATTTTCAATTTTTTAGTACTGCCTACAAAAAGGCAATTGCAACTTTGGTTAGTAATTTAAGTAATTCCTTAGTGAAAATTCTTATCTTTATTTATTTATTCAAAATAGCAAGATTTAATAGAATTAGTGGAATTTTCGCTGACAACACTGGCGAAAACAACAGAATTCCACCTCGTTTGTCAGCTACTTAATTTGCACATCTGAAAATCGTGGTGAAATTCGCATACGCCTGAAAGTCTAAAAGAATCGTGGTGAAAGTCGCGTACGCCTAAAAGCATGCACGGACGTGCATTGAGTTGAGCCTTCAACGAGGTGGAATTCTAACAAGCCTGCAACACTCAGGAGGCTAGCCATGAAGGTATGGCCTAATATTCTAAATAGTTCGACTTGTGCGTTACGTAGCTCAAATTTTTTAATCAAACATTGCACTGTCACCGAGTTTTAAACTATATTTCAGGTTTCAAGTCTCTAGATATCCAAGAAGTTAGTTAAAAGTTGATTGCAAGATTCCTAATTTAAAACTAGTTTTCTAAATATCTCGATCCATGCGCCACCTAGCGGAATTTTTTTGATAAAATATTGCATTGTCACCGGGTCCTGACTTACGGCTCAAGTTTCATATCTCCAGCTCACCGGGAAGTTACTCAAAAATCGATTGCAAGATTCCCTGCGTTTTTCAGGGATTTTCAGGGATTTTCGTTTATCTCGATTCGTCTGCCACCTGGCGGCATTTTGTTTTCCACGAATTGTAGTGCCATCGACTCGCAACCTATGTGCTAAGTTTCAAATCTCTGGATCAGGAGAAGTTAGTTAAAAGTCGATCGCAAAATTTTTATTTTAAAATTAATTTTCTGTATATCTTGATCCGTGCGCCACCTATCAAATTTTTTCGCTTGCATTGTAATGTCTCCCAGATCTGAACTATGTTCTAAGTATCAAGTGTCTAGCTCAACGGGAAGTTACCGAAAAAGACTTTTCCGTGGGTCAAAAATTCGTATGGAAATGAGGGGACAAGCATGAAAGCGACTTAATATAAAGGTAAAAAAATGTTTAACAGCTCTGGATATGAGGATTAACACTCTTTGGCAAACTTACTTCCCAAATTACATTCATGTAAGGATCAAGAATTTAGTACAGTCCAGTACCCAGCCGCTCTTACTTGTTTTCTTGACTAGCTTGTTGTTGTAAGGCAGAAAATAAACAAATATTTGCATTTAAAATGTTCGAATAACTTGGGCGCATTCCTCACACGCAACAGTTGAGTCATACTTCCACCGCATGTTCTGTCTCGGTTAAAAGAAACAATACATTGAGCCTAATGTCAAATGAAATAATTAATTTATATTTAAAGAAAATGTTCACACTTTTTCCCCAAAACCTAGTTAAATATTAAAACAAATAATATGCCTCGTAAAAAAGCTACGAAATATCAAAGAACAGTCACACAGTGGAATCAACAGGTTCATTGAATATGGCATAAAAATATCTGACGTTGAAGACCAAGCTACTGAGTGGACTTATGCCTGATTTTTCAGTGCGAATTTTAACTCTAGTTAAGGTTGACTAGAGTTCAACCTTGCCACTTTGTTCGATAACATAAAATTTTGCTGCTCATCTCAGCTTAAGCGGCCGAAGTGGCAGGGCTAAACTCTAGTCAACTTTAACTGGAGTTTAAACTCGCACTGAAAAACCCGGCCTTAATGTTCTCAACTTTACACTTCAATTGTCAACATTGAACAGTTGGTCAACGGTTGCATGTCTGCATGTTGCATTCTGCATACAGCCTTTGACAGACTGCTAACTGCGTCGGTTCCCTTATTAGCGCTGTCGGCATATTTTTAATAGGCAGTAAACGGCGATTCAAAATAAAACAAAAAAAATGTTTTATGCACATAAAACTAAATACCAAACCTTTCCTGCAATGTGTCAAATTTCTTAGAAGTCATTCCTATACCTCAGCTCTCTTTTTTTCTACACTTTTCTTGCTGCATCGTTTGCTTGCATGTGCGGTCATCCCTATTGAAATATTCATCTTTAACGTGCTGCTTTGATAACCAATCGCTTCTTCCTCTTAGCTCGTTTGAGATTTCATTCGTTGAATGTCATGTCTGTCAATGAATGCTCTGCAGATATTGCAACCCGCCTTAATTGACATACACGCACACAAACACACGAGTATGCCTAATGTTTTTAGATTGTCCTTTCTGGAGTCATGCTAAGACTGTGATTAGTGCCATATCATGATACTCTTTTGGTTTTCTTGAAATGTTTTTGTTCCCAATCGTAGTAATAAAATCCAAGTGCAGCTGTCGTTTTTATTGTGTTTTCTTCGTCCTGTATTTGGATATCCTTTTTATATGTTTTTTTTGTACAGTGTAATGCCCTATTTGGCAGTGATGTGGGATTCTGGGTTTTTGAAGTACCAGTTCAGTCGAGTGTACACTCAAATGGATGCGAGTATTAAAGCGGGTTTTTTTCTAACTAAGTTATGTAGGTAATTCAAACTTGATTTGAATTTGACCACGCCTCTTCTCAAAAGGTTGCGTTCGTAATTTTTGTAAGCGTTTTTCATGTTGAAAACATATTGTGTGCTGAGTGAAACTTCATCATGGAAGAACGCCCCATCTCAGGTTTTTTTAATGAACGGCTCAGTTAATTTCAAATTGTATTGAATATAAACTCAGATAGGGCGTTTTGAACTAATTCTGCAATAGGGCGTTTTTCAATCGAATTCCAAGATAGTGCATTTTCTCAAGTAGGGCGTTGTTCCAAAAATTTACTGAGATATGGCGTTTTTAAAACAGCAGCCGAGTTATGTTCTCAGCATATCCTCTTTCACCTCACTCTGACAAAGGACGCTCTTCAACCAAAATCTCAGATTTGTCGTTTCATTTGTTTTGTAAGATAAGGAAGGAATTTTCAAATCAAATCATCAAAATAGTTTTAAGTTTCACTATAAAAATCGCTGCAAAATAATTATTCTGTTGAAGAATAATAATCTGTTCTAAGGGTATTGGGATATCTGGGAGTTTTAGTAGAATATACGAGAGTGGTATGCTGTATGAGGGAATAACGAGGCGTCTTACATGGGAATGAAAAACTGAACCGAAATCCTAACCAAACGGCGCGTTATCGATTTTTTATCGAAATATTAACGTTTTGTTATCGATGAAAACGGTTATCTTTTCAACGAGTTATCGGTGTGTTCTATAATGTGTTATCGATCGAAAACAATATAGTTGATTTAAGCTGTTTTTCGACAGTTTATAGATTTTCTTTTGCTGAAGTTTCTGTTTGTTATCGAAAAGTTATCGCATTGTTTTCGAAAAAGCTATCGATTTCTTATCGGAGTGTTACCAATTTGCTGTTGACGAGACATCGGCGTGTTAAGGATTTGTCATCGACGTGTTATCGGTGTGTTATCGACAGCTTGTCGGTTTCTTATATAGAGTTATCGATTTGTTATTGTAAGAGCTGTAGTTATTTGCGAAACTCCCAGTTTTCTAGGTGTGTTTAGCAGCATGTTTACACGTCGAAGTTCGCGGGTACTTGGCATTCCCACATTTTCTTGTCTTTTATTTAAAAAACGCTTCCCTGCGTACTTTCGAACATTTAAAACTAGGACATGCGGGTTAGGAATCGAGTTCTAGATGCTTTAGTCATATTTTACGGTACTCATAAGATCTGTATATCGGTGCCGTTGACAGCATACGGATCTCTCGGCTCGTGCATCACTAGTAAATAGTACGTGTGTATGTATAGGTTTTAATTTTGAATCCAAGTTTTTCTTCGAAAGGGACTAAAAAGAGGCTGTCGTTTCGGCGTACTCACAGTATGGTACAAAAAAGTAGTTACGTGCACATATCCGGAGATATATATACTTACATACGAACATCTTAACGCACATACCAAGATACATAATTAAGTATGTGCATAAATCTCTACCTGGCACATCTTCCTATTAACCTAATGATCTACAAGAATTCATGTCAGTTGATGAAATCTGAGAATTTGTAGTGGATGCAATATCCTATACATGTATGTGTGTGTAGTCGTATATAATTACGCTACAGTGTGGTCGTATATAATTACGCTACAGTAAAACCCCAAATTTGTGAGAAAATTTCCATTTTATAACTACAATTTTTTGACTGATAACAAACTAATCCGACAAAGACGTAGCACCAGGAATACAAAGCCATGGCGTATACAGAGCAGATCTTTTCTTTATTTTATTTTTACTACTTTCAGTGCCAGAGTTCGACCACACGACTTCTATCATGTGAGCCTAGTACTTATCTCCAATGCCTGGCGTCATTATACTCAGCTGAGCAGAGCTCACAGAGTATATTAACTTTGTTCGCATAACGGTAATCCGTAACGGCATAAACTAATCGAGATAGATATAGACTTCTATATATCAAAATGATCTGGGTGAAAAAAGAAATGCATTTAGCCATGTCCGTCCGTCCGTCCGTAAACACGATAACTTGAGTAAATTTTGAGTTATCTTGATGAAATTTGGTATGTAGGTTCCTGGGCGTTCATCTCAGATCGCTATTTAAAATGAAATCGGACTACAACCACGCCCACTTTTTCGATATCGAAAATTTCGAAAAAACCGAAAAAGTGCGATAATTAGTTACCAAAGAGGGATAAAGCGATGAAAATTTGTAGGTGCGTTGACCTTATGACGCAAAATAGAAAATTAGAAAAATTTTGGACAACGGGCGTGGCACCGCCCACTTTTAAAAGAAGGTAATTTAAAAGTTTTGCAAGCTGTAATTTGGCAGTCGTTGAAGATATCATGATGAAATTTGGCAGGCACGTTACTCCTATTACTATATGTGTGCTAAATAAAAACTAGCAAAATCGGATGACGAACACGCCCACTTTTAAAAAAAAATTTTTTTTAAGTCAAATTTTAACAAAAAATTTAATATCTTTACAGTATAAAAGTAAATTATGTCAACATTCGACTCCAGTAATGATATGGTGCAACAAAATACAAAGATAAAAGAAAATTTCAAAATGGGCGTAACTCCGCCCTTTTTCATTTAATTCGTCTAGAATACTTTTAATGCCATAAGTCGAACAAAAATTTACCAATCCTTGTGAAATTTGGTAGGGACATAGATTCTATGACGATGGGCGAAATCGGTTGAAGCCACGCCCAGTTTTTATGCACAGTCGACCGTCTGTCCTTCCGCTCGGCCGTTAACAAGATAACTTGCGCAAAAAACGATGTATCTTAACTAAACTTAGTTCACGTACTTATCTGAAGTCACTTTATCTTGGTATAAAATATAGCCGAAATCCGACTATGACCACGCCCACTTTTCCGATATCGAAAATTATGAAAAATGAAAAAAATGCCATAATTATGTACCAAATATTAAAAAAGAGATGAAACATGGTAATTGGATTGGTTTATTGACGCAAAATATAACTTTAGAAAAAACTTTGTAAAATGGGTGTGACACCTACCATATTAAGTAGAAGAAAATGAAAAAGTTCTGCAGGGCGAAATCAAAAGCCCTTGGAATCTTGGCAGGAATACTGTTCGTGGTATGACATATATAAATAAATTAGCAGTACCCGACAGAAGATGTTCTGGGTCACCCTGGTCCACATTTTGGTCGATATCTCGAAAACGCCTTCACATATACAGCTACCACCACTCCCTTTTAAAACCCTCATTAATACTTTTAATTTGATACCCATATCGTACAAACACATTCTAGAGTCACCCTTTGGTCCACCCTTATTGCGATATCTCGAAAAGGCGTCCACCTATAGAACTAAGGCCCACTACGTTTTAAAATACTCTTTAATGCCTTCCATTTGAAAACCATGTCATACAAACACATTCCAGGGTTACCCTAGGTTCATTTTGCTAAATGGTAATTTTCCCTTATTTTGCCTCCAAAGCTCTCAGCTGAGTACGTAATGTTCGCTTACACCCGACTTAGCCTTCCTTACTTGTTTTATTTATTTTCATTTACTATGTAAAGTTTGATTTAGTTTGAGTAAATGTTGACGGACCTTGCAGCGTTTGCTTCTGTATGCGTTGTACCGAAGTCAACGCAGTTCAAGGCATGTGTGTATAGAATAACACGGACATTCTAGAGAAATTGATTTGTTTGTTGTTGAGAGCCAAACGGATCCAAAGTAATGTTTTTCTGAGAAGAAGAAAATTCTCGTGCTAAAACAACATATTTAGAAAAGGACAGTTGACTAACTAGGTGGCTTGGAATACATAATATATATATTTGTTGTTGAGTGCAAAAAGGAGCTTAAGTGATGTTTTTCTGAACCATAGAGAGCCAATAGAGCATTTTTCTCATGTTGAAAATACTTATATAGAAGTGTTGCTGTTGTCAGACTAGTTGGCTTGGAACACATTAGTTATATATGTTGTTGGGAGCCAAACGAAGTCAAAGTGATGTGTTTGTGAGCCAATAGAGCATTTTCCTCATGTCAAAAATACGAAAAGGACAGTTAAGGGATTAGTAGGCTTGGAACGCATACTATGTAGGTTATTATTTACAACTACTTGGTTTCTCTGCAGGGTAGATTTAGAAGTGGATAGAAGAATGTCTTCTTATGTATATGGCGCATTTGCATATCTTCTGGTGTGGTCTTTAAATATGGCTTAAAAAAGATTAAGAGATCTCAGTAGCATGGAGATGAAATGAAAATATTATTCTAAACAAAATTCAAACATTTGCAGGAGTTTTGTATCAGTTCAATAGAAAAATGTCGTACACAGACAGGGCGTTTATGAAAAAAGCAAAGTACCGAAAAATTAGTAGCCGGACCATAAGTATTCATAATCTCATACGTAAACAATGGGGCGGGTCATTTCCACTTAAATACTAAACATTGTAAACATATCCTTCCGTCAAAAGTAAACAAAAACCATGTAAACTTCATTTGACAGTGTATACATTTTGACATTCCAACGTCAACAGTTTCGCTTGAAAAACGGTGGGACGTTAGTAAAACTGTCAATTACGATTTATAGCGCTTCACTAAATGTAATAAATAACGTACCACCCAATAGCAAAAGACAAACAACGTTGACAATACTAAAGTGACGACCATAAACACAAACCACACAAATTCAATAGAGAGCAGTGAAACAAAATTGAAATCAATTACAAAGCGCAACTAGCAATGTGTTATAAAAAACTAAAAAAACGACAAAAAAAGCGTAAAATTTTTATTCGAAATCACTTTTTGCCCCTGTGCTGTGACAATGTAAACAAAAAAAGTACACACTTGTCACAATCTAAACATCAGCGTAGCAGATAGTATACATATGGAAAAGGGGTATTCACTATACACTTTACAATCAAATTATGAAAACGCTAATAGCACAAATTGAAAAAGTTGTACTACAGAGCCTCGGTGTTGGACACTATGAGTGAGAATCTGAAGAGCCGTTTATCTAAAGTTGTAGATGTCATCTAATTTAATTAGCTGCTTCCAAAAATGAAATGAACTTGAATTGAAAGTCTAATCAACTTTAAGATTCAACAGTTCGTTGGTCTTCTTCGTTCTAAAATGTATTAAAAATCGTGTTCTGAGCTGCTCTCCCTTTGTCTGCTGAAGACACATCTCTGGACGACTATGCTACAAGAAAAGAAAGTTAATAGGAGATAAACTAAGCAGCCGGTAGAGACATGACAAATTTTACATACTACTTTCTAACTGGGCTGTATAGACGGTTATCGACAGCAACATCCGCATCTAATCTAGCAACAAAGCTTTGAAACATAAAATTGCTAGTAAGATGCTTATAAGGTTAACTGCGAAGGGTTTGGGAAGTTTGTCGATGTGTGTTTTACCTCGTCATTGGTGTATAGATGAATATCGATAAAAAAAAATAATTTTAATTTACTCTGTACTATAAAATACTGTACAGTAAAATAGCATCCTAGAGGTAGAGAAAGAGGTTAAACTGCTGATTTTAAGCTAATGAAACCAGCTTTAATAACAGCAGTATTGTACTGTAACGTAATGTACTGTACGTACTGTTCTGTAACGTAATGTACTGTACTGTCCCATACTGTGCTGCACTGTAACTTAATGTATCGTACTGTACTGTACTCTTGAACACGAGGGGGTCTATTCTTGTTTACCGTAGCAGGAAATAAACCATGTAGTCTCGATTCCACCCAATTTGTATTAAGCTTTTCCCCTGCTGGCTACAATCATAAAAGATAGATATAGGTTAAGTGTACTCAGGCCAGACTGGGTCAATTGTTGCCGCTAGGTGTTGCTCTCAAGGAGTATACTCTCCCGTTTTGCGGATTTTGGTCATAGAATAAATTTTTGTATCTACTAGAAACCAATTTATTTGATACACATTTGACACCTGACGAAATAATATCCGACCGCATGCAACAAACATGGGATCACAGAAATATTATATAATACCAAGGAACTATCGATCATCCTTAATAAAACTGTCCTAGTGCCTTTTAACACAGAGCCTTTAAACCTACCGGCCGCCGTGGTGTGGTGGTAGCGTACTCCGCCTACCACACCGAATATCCTGGGTTCAAGTCCCGACTAAAGCAAAATGAAAAATGTAGACACACGATTTTTGCAATAATAAAGAATTTCTAAGCAGGGTCGCCTCTCGGCATTGATTTGTGAAACACGCCGAGTGTTTTCTGCCATGAAAAGCTTCTCACCTGCCTTTCAGATGCAGTTTGGAGTCGGCGTAAAATATGAAGTCCCCGTCCCGCCAATTTGTAGGGCAGATTTCAAGAAGCACGATGCAAATTGGAAGTGAAGTTCGGCCACAATCTCTGCGAAGGTTACCTCACCTTGTCTTTTTTGCATTCTTATACGAAATATGACAGAACATATGAAGATTATAAAAAAATGAATTCATAATTAATTATGACTCAAAGGTCTGGTTCAGGGGATAAAGATTTGGTTAAAGCAAAACGGTAGCTCTTATCTATGTGTTGAACTTTAACAAACCGATACTAATGGGATGCGAATATACTACTGACCAGGCAGATATCCTTGCTGAAGAAGTTAGCGGTAGAGAATAGAGGACAACCTTATTTTCGAGTCACATCTAGATTATTAAAACAGCATTGCTTTCCTAGTAGACTTACATAACTTAGAATACTAAACTAGTAGTTGAATTCCCACGGTATTTAATGACTTTTGAGCAAAAAGCTGCAGACATTTGTGCGTTATCGGTAACCGTATCGGTAACCTTATAACAGCTGATTCGACCAACCTTATGGGAATCAATGCAATCGATTATTGGTGCCACTAAGGTCGTAACCGTATCGTAGCCAACCAATTGCTTTTTGGTTTTGCGCCGTAACGATAAATAGCTGATTACGTTAGGGATACGACTACAGCGATACGAAAAACGGCACCAATGACTCTACTTAAAAACAAGTTTACGTTGGTGTGAGCTAACGGGCATGTAGGGTATGCTGTTCATAAAAGGACAGAACAACTTGCCAGACAGGGTGCTACTGCGGTCTAAAACCTTTTGTTGGGCTGACCAAAGCTAAATCATGAGTAAGTGGGAAACAAACAATACAACCAACACTGTATTTATTACCTTAGCAAAGAGAGGTCAAATTCTTAATACTCCTGTCAACCAAAGTATCAGCCAAACTCATTAAACTAAGCATTCTAACTGGGTACGGGACACTGCGTACTAAAAATGTGTCTTAATGTAATTTTAAGAAATTATTACAATGCAAGTGCTCAAAAATTGTTAAATTATAGTTTGTTAAATAATAACTCTCTGAAGAAGATGCTGAAGCGTCGAAACGCGTAGGAGGGTAAATGGAAAATTTTAATTTTCATATAATTACCGGGCTATAAATCTCCAACTCAGTGTAGTAAAACAGATATTTTGGTACAATAAAAATGTATAGCAATTAATGTAAGAACTTGATTCTCCTAGCATCTATATCGTGAATACCCCTATACACAAATTTACACAACTGACTTTTATAAATGAGCGCCCATACTTGTTTACCTCGTTGCCTGTCAAACAAAAACACATAGAGCAAAGTGTTAAAAGTGGAATGATTGCTTAGTGCAATAAGTGAACAGCAAAAGCAAAAACAAACAAATGTTGCAAGCAATGCGCCACCAACAAAGACAACAAACAACAATGTAATTTAAATGAAAATGAAAACGGCAACGAAAAATTACTTGCAATTATTTAACATGCGAAACACATGTGTGAACAAGTGAATAGACACAAGAAAAAAGTTGAAAGAATAAAAGGAAATAAAAAGAAAAAAGTCATATCAATAATATTTCTGCAAAAAATACAAATATTTTGTTTGCGCTGCGAATATTTGTGAAGGCGACAACATTGCTGTGTGCGATACGAGCGCAGGCGGAATGCCAAAATGACAAAACATAGCGCGCTTAATAGTGACAGTTTTAAATATTAGGTGCCAGTAATTTGAAACAAGCAAGGAAGGCTAAGTTCGGGTGTAACCGAACATTACATACTCAGCTGAGAGCTTTGGAGACAAAATAAGGGAAAATGACCATTTAGCAAAATGAACCTGGAATATGTTTGTATGACATGGAAGGTATTAAAGAGTATAGTTCTTTTCGAGATATCGCCATAAAGGTGGACCGTGGGTGACTCTAGAATATGTTTGTACGATATGGGTATCAAATGAAAGGTGGTGATGAGTATTTTAAAAGGGAATGGGCCTTAGTTGTATATGTGAAGGCGTTTTCGAGATATCGACAAAAATGTAGACCAGGATGACCAGAGCATCATCTACTGGGCACTGCTAATTTATTTTATATGTAATACCACGAACAGTATACCTGCTATGTTTCCAAGGGCTTTTGATTTCGCCCTGCAGAACTTTTTCAGTTTCTTCTACTTAATATGATAGGTGTCCACTTTTTCAAAGTTTTTTCTAAAGTTATATTTTGCGTCAAAAACCAATCCAATTACCATGTTTCATCCTTTTTTCGTATTTAGTATAAAATTGTGGCATTTTTTTCATTTTTCGATATCGAAAAAGTGGGCGTGGTGATGGTCGAATTTCGCCCATTTTTAATACCAAAATAAAGTGAGTTCAGATAAGTACGTGAACAAAGTTTAGTAAAGCTATATCAATTTTTGCTCAAGTCATCGTGTTAACGGCCGAGCGGAAGGACAGACGGTCAACTGTGTATAAAAACTGGTCGTGGCTTCAACAGATTTCGCCCATTTTCACAGTAAACAGTTATCGTCGTAGAAGCTATGCCCTTACCAAATTTCACAAGGATTGGTAAATTTTTGTTCGACTTATAGCATTAAAAGTATTGTAGGCAAATTAAATGAAAAAGGGCGGAGCCACGCCCATTTTGAAATGTTCTTTTATTTTTGTATTTTGTTGCACCATGTTTATATTACTGGAATTGAATGTTGACATAATTTACCTATATTTGTTAAAATTTGACTTAAAATTTTTTTTTAAGGGCGTGTTCGTCATCCGATTTTGCTAATTTTTTTTAGAACACATATAGTAATAGGGGTAACGTTCCCGCCAAATTTCATCATGATATCTTCAACGACTGCCAAATTACAGCTTGCAAAACTTTCAAAACTTGGCGGTGCCGCGCCCATTGTCCAAAATTTTACTAATTTTCTATTTTGCGTCATAGGTCAAACACCCACTAAGTTTCAACGCCTTATCCGTCTGTGGTTATGAGTTATCGCACTTTTTCGGTTTTTCGAAATTTTCGATATCGAAAAAGTGGGCGTGGTTATAGTTCGATTTCGTTCATTTTAAATAGCGATCTGAAATGAGTGCTCAGAAACTTACATACCAAATTTCATTAAGATACTTCAAAATTTACTCAAGTTATCGGTTTGGACAGACATGGCTAAATAATTTTTTTTTCGCCCAGATCATTTTGATATATAGAAGTCTATATCTATCTCGATTAGTTTATGCCGTTACGGGGTACCGTTATGCGAACAAAATTAATATACTCTGTGAACTCCGCTCAGCTGAGTATAAAAACAAACAAATCTTGTGCACGCGTAATTGAGGAATTTTAGGTGAGACGCTGCTTTCGCTAGACATAGGAAGCGCGTGTATAGGCTAGTCCCTTGGTTTCCAATTGGACTTTTGCACCCCACATACCGATTGCGCCACAATCAGAGCGATTAGCATAGCGCAGAAGCAATATTGTATGGTGTGAAGGGTTTTTATGGTGAATTTGATGGCGTATTTTTTCAATTATGGTTCCACAAATTATAATCATCAACGTGAGTTCAAATTTTCGACATACTGAGTCCATCGTAAAAAAAATGTGTGACTACACTTTTATACATTAAAATTAATGATCTTTGCTTGTTAGTGAACAACAACTGACAAGTATTGGACGCATAGAGCTTTAGAAACACAACATGCCTTAATGAATAACAAAATAGCATTAACAAATCAAAGACTCATCAGCTATGCGCTGACAATTTTGTGTGCGGGAAGTGACTTTACATAAAAAACTAAGCACACCCAAACAAACGAGTAATGAATTTGAAGGCCTTCACAGATATAACTTTTTTTGTTAAACGGCGCCTTTAATTTTTTTGATTACCAACAACCGCGCTAAAGATGACAGTACCTACTAAGGGTGATGCTTCTACACATTCAATCGGTATTTATTGGCTGTATTGCTCCAGCAGAAGCTCAAATCTTTTTGACTAAATGGACCCCAATTGCCGATAGTTATATTTTCTTGGAGCATCTTCGCCCATTCGCATAACATGTCCTAATCAGCGAAGTCTTTGCGCTTTGTTCATATCAAAGAAAAGCTTATGTATTTTACCTTATTCTGCACTCGTCGTCGGCACACAGGATCATAAACAGGAACGAATGTGGAGGTGGGAGTTTGCCAACCCAATGCAAGGGAGGGTTGGAAAATAAGAAGTATTCTGCCAGGAGTTCGATGTCACCCTACCTGATTACTGCAGCACCTTTCAGTCAAAAGGTCTCCGCTTTTAGGGATAAAGTGGTGGGATGCTATCCACAGTTTCAGCTGGTAGACTCTGACAACTAGTAGGGTCAACGTGGCCACATCAAGTCGTTTCCGGAAGGGCCGTGCTGTTTATCGGAGCGAACAAGAACAATATCCCAAAACGGTCCATTAACATCAATAAAGCTCTACAAAACCCTGCCGTGTCCGTGTCGATACAAAAAGAAGAGAACGAAGGATATCGCTTGCAGCTATCACGACGGTCGTTTCTCCTGAGAGAAGTTTAGGATTCTGCTTGCCACTTTATTCTTGCTTCTTGATATGTGTACCTGTGGTCAGCTGAGAAAGCTCTAAGCTGACACCACCTCTAACCAGGTTTTGAGAACTTTCAAGCGCTCGGCGGAAACTGTTATAATTTATTAAAGTTCATATATTTATAGTAATCGGTACGCAAATGAAAGTCCACGTGGTGCTCCTTAATACACTGGGCAGCCACAGTTACGTTAGCTGTACAGAGGAAGATGAAGTGGAATCACTACGTCACTTTGTGCTGAACTTAAGCAACCTTTGCGAGGGACGTAAATATCTCCATGAGGACTTAATGACTGTTCGGACGATATATTCAAGTTTTCTGTCATCCTTACCCGTAAAGTGAGCAATACCACGCATCGAGTCAGTAAGTTAGAAGTCACTGAGCTGTCTCTTGACTGGGCACCGACTACACAATCCAACGTAAATAACGTTATGTCCAAACTATCACCTTATTACAGGAATTTTTTCAAGTCCTTTGAAATAGTTCATTTATGTATCTCGACATTTAGTTTTGAATCTATAGAGTTTGACAATCTCGAGTAACTAATTATATTAACGATCAAATTTTCTCTAGCTTGTTAGACCTTCTTCGATCATTTCACACATTAACCGCTGTGGTTGTTGTAATCATGAAAGTTAAAGAGAGTGTTATGGATTAGGGCAGTCCTTTGCCAGGTATAAGTCCTATGCCTTCGGTACCAGTCCGACTGACACGGAATCATCGTTTCACTTCATAAATCTTCGGGTATGCGGATTTTAGTAACGTCTAACTGCGGTCTTAAACCTTTCAACCCGCAGGCCGCAGTAATCGTAGGTTAAGTCTGTGGTAAAGTTAGATTTCGTTTAATAAGAAATGGGAAATATTTGACGGTTCCATCGAATTAGCTGGATTAGAATGGAGTGAAGACTGAAGTTGAAAGAAATAAAACAAAAATTTAAGTAAGGCCAAGCTAGAAACTGATACAAAGTTCAATGGTATGGCTTCCAGTTTGGGGTGTGTAAGTGCGTACTTTTTCAAGTCAAGTTCATAAATTACAAAAAAAAACTACGATTAGATCAACAAATAATTATAATCAATCAGTACACGAAATTCAATAACAAAACCACTTGAAATCTTATCGTTTTAATTATTTAACCACAAATACGGCTACCTGTATTGAATTTACTCTTTCCATAAACCGACCACCTTCATTACATTGCGTACTTGCCTCACTCTCAACTTCAGTACATCTAAACAACAGCCAGCTGCCACAGCTGTCACATAACGTTTGACAAGCATAAACCGCTGATATTCAATATTCAAGTGGTAGCATTATTATAGCAATAAAGGTACAAACGCGCACACCTACACTGTGTTCTTTCTCACGGCAAATAACGATAGCAAAATTTAATATGGAAAAGTTCTTAATTGTCACTCTGACATCTATGACAGTAGAGCATATGCACATAGACGCGATACTCGCACATAATTGCGATATCCAAAGACGTGCTTCCTGTCAATGACAAGCATAGAAGTAGCGCTTTGAATGACCACAAAAGACGCTTATTGGAATAACGATTTTGAGTTAACAGAACCCTGCAAAAAACCGTGCGGCTAATTCCTAAAGAGATTAGTCTCCGATCTAACTCTTTTATTTTCATTTGGGCATAATTGATACCCTTTAGTCCCTTTCGGGTACAGTTGGGATTAGTCAGTTTGAAATCTATGTAGACCATTTTAAGAAATATTAAAAAAAAACGGCACCAAAATGAGTAAAATAAAAAAGATTACAGGTGATTGAATCGAATTATTTAAGAAAAATGCGGAGCCCTATACCGAACCTAAATTACATTTTCGGAGAATATTTTTTATTCATTTCTGAAAAACGGGCGAACAACTTACATCAACTCGATTTGGTGGCTTGGCAAACCTTTGGATTTGGTTTCTGCGATTGGTAACTATTTGAGTCCTTATTGAACAGAAAAGGGACTAGTCGTCATAAAATATCCCATATGGGTACAAAGGGGATTGGTCCTATCGATTCCTTTCTGGTATAAATGGGTACAATTAGTCTCTTCATAGGACATGCTTAAACAAACGGGAACAGTTCAACTCATACAAAGAGATCAAAACTGGCATTAGGCGCATACTCCTTTGCGACACATCCCAGATTCATCCTAGACTAATCGCATTTTTTGCAGGGAATGTCTTAGATATTATTAGAGATGTTAAGGAACTTTTGACATCGATTTCGAAACGGAATTAGTTACACCGGTGGTCAATCAGTAGTACAGGCCAGTGACAATCGATAGCTTTCTTTGGAAATTTTTGAGAAAATTTCGTTGGAAATTATTTTATTCGACATCTACTTTTATTTAACCAGCAGAGCCGGCAAGCGTTGTTCTGACCTAACTTTGGTGTATCTGCATAGCTTTGAGGAGGTTTTTTACCTCTTAATCTCCTTCCCCTTGTCACCACTTTTCTTATCCTTTTACTCACTCCTCCTTTCGCCTTTTACTTTTTCTTGCATCTCTTTCTCCCTCTCCATCTTATCCCTCACTAACTTTCCGCTCCCTTTATGCCTATATTTCTATCTTCGTCTAATTCTATCTATTTTCCAGCCTCTCTCTTTTCTCTTCTCTATAGTTCTTTTAGTTCTCTTGCCAATAAATGCTACTTTGGATTAGGCAGGCAGTTAAAAAGTAAAGTACTCTCTCGGCAAACGAAAATCATACTCTACAAGTCACTTATCGCACCCGTCCTGCTATATGGTGCAGAAGCATGGACCATGACAGCATCAGATGAAGCGGCTCTGAGATTGTTCGAAAGAATAGTTCTTCGAAAGATTTATGGACCTCTACGCGTTGGCGATGGCGAGTATCGAAGAAGATTTAACGATGAGCTGTACGAGCTCTACGCAGACATAAACATAATCCAGCGAATTAAAACGCAGCGGCTGCGCTGGCTAGGCTATGTTATGCGAATGAAAGATGACGCTCCGGCCAAAAAGTGTTTCTACAGGAACCCGCCTATGGAAGCAGAGGTAGAGAGTGGCCCCTACTACGCTAAAAGGACCAGGTGGAAAACGATTTAAACTCCCTTGATGTGACCAATTGGAGTCGGTTAGCAGAGGAAAGAATCGACTGGCGCGCGTTGTTGGACGATCATAACCGTTTAAACGGTTAAGCACCAATTAAGTAAGTAAGTAATAGTTCTTTTTATTCTTCTTCATACCTTATTTCCAGTCACAGTCCCATTTCCAGTTCCAGTTGAAGTCGCAGGCCAAGTCCAAGTAACAGTCCCAGTCCCTGTCCGAGTCCCAGTCTTAGTCGTTAATACTAATCTAGGCAAGACTATCCATATACCAAATTTCACGCAAATCGGACCGTGCCTATAATTTTTTCGAATGGATTGGTCCCTTGTCCACTTCCCAGAAAAAAGGAATGTAAATACCAATCTAGGCAAAGGGCTACCTTTATATCAAATTTCAGGCAAATCGAACTGAAAGTAGAAATTGGTTGAATAGATCGGTCCGTGGTCCACTTCCCAGAAGGAAACTTCATAGGAACACTACTCGCACTGCTTTGAAGCTATCCTGGCAATTTAAAAAAAATCAGCGCAGTGGTTTCGTAGTCCATAAGCTGCATACAAACTTAAATATGTCCTTATATAGATAGATTAGACATGCTCTGTTTGTACCCTCGACTTACGATTCCTCTTTCGATTCAAGTGAAAAAAATTTCAAAAATCCAATTTCGATTGTCGCTTCTTTCTAATCTCACTTCCGTATCATCTCCACTAAATATGATATACTTGGATGAGTCACGTATCCATAAAGGAAAGAGGAGACGAGTAAAGAAGCATAATATACGCTGCTCCTTAAGGATTGTCAATGCTGCATTTGACAGTTGCATTGAATACCACACACAAAGGTATGCTCAATGGCTGCTATCAGCACGAACATCGCCCAAACATTCGCTGTTCGAAAAAATATACGCACCTTTTACCAAACAGGAAGTGTATTGTTTATACCACGAAAATTTATTGAATAGGTGCTGCAAGAGGTGTGGTTGTGGAATTGTTATTTTGTGGTAATTTGTTTCATACAATGTTTAAAAAATCTCGCCTGCAACGCATCATGACTGTCAGAAATAAATTGTAGTGAAACCCAAGCGGTGACAAAGTGATCTCATCACCGAATTAAGGCGGGACTTTGTAAAGAGATGAATAAAGGAATAAAAATAATTTTTTTTGCACAGTAAGATTTTTTGTGAGGAAAGCGCTAGAAATTTAGGAAGTTAGTCAGCAAACAACGTTCGCATGACATTAATACTTCTTACTGTGACGAATATTAGCATCACTAAGCTGTTAGTAAATAATGACACAACAACAAAAACATGAAGCAGCCACTCTTATGTACATGTACAAATTAAAGCTAGCAACACGTATGTAGAAGGCGGCGAAGAGCTATCTCACACACACATATGTGGTCATCAGCGGAAGTAGTTACTCACACATACACACGCATACGGCTATAAACTACAAATATGCATGTACTCATATAACTAGTTACCAAGCAGTAGATGCAAAAGTTCTAGAAGGTGAAACGTCTAGACCTTTGGAGAAATATACGAACGAAGCAACGGAGAGTATAAAAACAGCGCAAGCTGATCAATCAGTAATCAGTTTGATTTAAACACTACACGCTATCAGTTGCGAAGTGAAGTATAATTGTACTACTCCCAAATTAGTATAATAAAGACAGTTTTGCAATACATAATATTGGAGTGATTTATTCAACAGTTTAGCGATTCGAACGTTAGGAGAAGGTTTCAAATAAGCAGAATTCCCCAAAATTCGTTACATTATGAAGGCTGTTTTGCTATATACTCGAAATCAATCGAGAATTTAGATAGGGCGGTTGCCTATCTTATTACATTATTAATTTGCTTATTTGACAGTGAAACTAACCAGCTCAGGAACCTACTAGAGATAAAAAATACTTGAATACTCTAGTAAATCAAGCAGTCAAGGTCAAATTAAGAAAAAAAAATAGCATCTGGCTCGGATTCTGAACTGCTGTTTGTTGTAGAAACCTTTCCTAACTACCGCGCCCCTATCACATGGGTCCAACGCAGAGCACGCTTCAGTTTATTACACGACCATGCCAATAAATCTGTTCGTCAGTGTAGAAAAAGCATTTCCGATCTCAGCTTTGAAGTAAACATAGACGTCGCTGTCATACAGCAGCGAAAATAATTGATCCGACCCTGACGACTGCTACAATATTACTTAAGCGACTCGAAGGGCTTAAAATATAGCCGCGGTACGGCATGTGGTTCGATATCCCAACAAAAAAATTGGGCGGCAGCAGTCGTACTAGCGTCAAAAGGTGTAAGTAAGGGAGGGTATGACATGCATATCAACCTTAATAACTCCTTAATCTAACTGAGCCTTAAACTCTTATCCTAAACATCCTTAATCTAACTGGCCTTATCTGGGGCGTTGGACTTGTAAACTGGTTTACATATGGGTCGAAGGCTTCGGCTACTTGATCAC
Source organism: Eurosta solidaginis (assembly GCA_029619165.1). Classification (NCBI taxonomy): domain Eukaryota; kingdom Metazoa; phylum Arthropoda; class Insecta; order Diptera; family Tephritidae; genus Eurosta; species Eurosta solidaginis. The sequence continues at coordinate 63,000 of JARSSU010006289.1, forward strand.
TGGAGCGTCTTCCAAGCGGAAGTTGCCACTTGGGTATAAGAGTAGAGGTTGAGTTCAAGTGCAAAAAAAAACATAGCATTGATTGGCTCAATAATTCTAAACTAGTATTCATATGTCTGCCTAATTTTTTCCATCTGTATAGACGTTCTTGCGTGATTGAGTACCAAATAGAAACATCTGCAGTTTCAACCACAAACTTAACATATATGCATGTATAAAAACGACAACGCAATCCATGCTCAATTACCATATTAGACTCATAAATTTTGTGCAACCTCAGCTCACACCTAGTTCATTATAGAATCTTAATCGAAAGCTGACACATAAGCCATTACTTAGCGCATAAACTGCCATACTTAACAAGCAATTTGAACATTACCTCAAATAAAAAAATTCAAACTTTTTAGATACACGCTCCACATAAAAGTATCTTTATCACTTTTATCCGCTGGCATGTACACTTTTTGGTATACACCCCTAACCTACTCAATCTTCTGCATATCTAGCACATGATGTTCTTCTTAATGTAGCGCAAATAAAAATATTCATAATTTGAACGCTACAAATCATAATTTAACTTTATGATCAATTCATAAATGTCAAAAGAAGCAAAAAATAAAAAAAATTAAGTGAATTATGGCTGCATTTGTTGGAGCGGCTGGTTTTTTTATACATTAGAAAGTATCCCCGGCGGCAGTATGGTGGCATACAATTTTGGACGCGGAAATTGGAGCTGAACGTAGCACTAACAAGTGAAATGCTTGTAATATACATATATATATATTAGTGGTATAATAAAAGGGTAGACAAACAGCCGCACTATTGCCGATTAGTTACGCCCTTACACTTAACCAAATTAGACAGATATTGAAGGCAGTATGTTTGAATTTTGCCTAGCAAAGCGTGGTGAAACTTAGCTCGGCATAGTTAAATATTTGAGAAGATATTTTTGTAAACTTCTTTTTATCGAATGCTAATGCTGCCGATTCGTCTGTGGTACATATTATCCAGTTCTTCATTTGGAAATACAATATTTAAACTTGACAGATGACGTACTTACATAAAATGGTGAGGACTGTATTCTTTGTATGAGTTATTTTTCTCCTTTTTTTGCTTACCTGTAATGAGATAAAAATAAGATATTATTATAAATATTTTATTCGGTGACCAAATGTTGTTAAAATTGTTGAGGAATTCATTATCAAAAATAAATCCAAAGTTAATATTATAAATAGCAACTATATTTAATATATTCATATTTAAGAATACATGAGCTTAACACCGGCTTATAATAATTTAATTTCAATTATTATGTTTTCTAAGAGAAACTGAAAAGAAAGAAACATTTACTGGCATATTGCGATGGAATCATTTCGAAAACCGCCAACGTAATCATCATCAGGCAATTTTGTAATGTTATCAAAGGTTTCACGGGGATTCGAACCGTGAATTACATGGTGAAAACTGGAGTTGCCTTTAACGACTAGGCTTAATATAAATCGAAGTCTTTAATTTTGGAACGAAGTAAGTTCATACTCTACTGAACGTGTTGGGATCTAACTTATTTTATAAAAATTTTAAAATTAAGATCTACAAAAATAGCTAATTATAATAAAAACTACCCCATCCATTTCTAAGAATTAAGTTTTAAAAAACTACGCAAAGCATTGCTACTAAAGAACGCAAATTCAGTTTTGTAACGGCAAGAAGTGCGATTGCGTGAGTCGTAAATCAACTGCCGGGCGTTTATCGGTATTCAGTTCTGTAACGGCAAGAAGTGTGATTGTGTGAGTCGTACTCAACTGCCTGTGCTTTTGATTTCGCCATACATTGAGTGCCTTGCACTACAAACTAAATTACAAAATGAACAAGTGAGAAAGTCTAAGTTCGTGTCAAGTCGGATACTAAATGATATGAAAGCTGAAATATACCATTAAGACAAATGCAAGAAGCTATAAAACAGTTTGCGTCATAGAAGCAATTTCCTTACCAATTTTTTTACAATTGATCGCGTTTTGTACGACTTGGGTATAAAAAAGTTTTGTGAAGTGCTTAGCTAAAAAGACCGGCTGGTCAACCCAGGTTGAACTAGTATATCCGTGAGAATCTCATATAGACTGCATGAGTTCATAGTGTTACCAGACGTTTTTCAAAGTCAAAACTTAAAAATACTTCACAAACCGCACCTATGTTACAAAATAATGCCGTCCTCTTGGCATATACTAAAAGCTTTCTAGCACCTATGCTAATGGCTGCTTCTAGATCAGATAACTGTGTCACTCCTAATATCATGGGTATTAGCCTTGCTTACCGTAGAACACGAGCACAGTACGTCGCTTCCCAAGGCGGTCGGTTCTATGTACCGGAGCGACTCGGGATTTTTCCCGACCAAGGACTGTCATTTCAGTGTGACCCCATCTAATCTGTTTCGTCCCTCCCACAAATTGTCATCCTCCCAGCAGCTCCTTGCAGCAGGACTGCTCCATATTCTCTTACTCCGGGAAGGCATCGAATCCAATCCGGGTCCGTCTCCTGACCCCGGTCCTGAGAAATGGTTTTGCTGCATCTGCCGGAAAAGAATCTTTTTAGGACGGTCATACTCTGTTCAGTGTGTCTCGTGCAAGGGATGGTTGCATCGGACAGGTTGTTCTGGGCTTGATCCCAAAACCCGACGTCCACGTAACTTTTATAAATCTTTTGTGGCTCCTTGCTGTTCACGCCCAAGGGCGTCCTACGCCTAAGCGCCCCCCCACTACCTTCCAGCAGCCCCGCTGCTCAGCAAGCCACAACAAGTACCCCCTGCTGCTCGCGCCCCACGGCGCCAACAACTCAAACAGCTGATACCACTCATAACTACTACCTTCGTAGTAGAGGTGGTAGCAATGCTGAGCATCAGCCCCTGCCCCCGTCTTCTCCCCCCCCTCTTTCCCTCTTTTCCGGCAGCAATCGTGCAGGTCAGGGAAACAGACTCTTAGTCCCTACCTCCGTTTGCACCGTCTGCCAGCACAGAATATATAGGTTTGCGACATCCGCCCAATGCAGCTCCTGCCTTGGGTGGTGCCACTTTCCTAGATGTTCTGGTCTCCGCGACGGCAACCCCCCGACGGGTTTCATCGCGCCATGTTGTCAGGTCGCAAACCCAAATCATCCGGGTACCCCAATGCTTGCCCAAGGACGCCCAGTCCCAGGGCCACAACAGCAATTGCGTCCTGGCCTTCCACAACCCAGGCGTAGTCACCCGTCACTTACCCCCAGAGTGGCGACGTCTCCCCTTATGCACTTCAGAATTCTGCAGTTAAACTGTAATGGACTAACTGGGAAGATTACGGAGATAGTCGATTTCATGAAGCGGCACAACATCCGCATTGCTGCGATTCAAGAGACTAAACTCACAGCAAGATCTGCATTGCAGACCTGCTCTGGATATAATGTCCACAGGAAATACCGCGAGAGCGGAAATGGAGGCGGTCTCGCGTTTATCATACACCACTCTGTGCAATATTATATATTTGATCCTGGCATCGACCGCAGGGACAATGTCTTAGAACGTCAAGGCCTATCTGTCCGGTCAGGCGATGCAAACCTAGAAATCATCAACATCTACATCCCTCCTGCCACCTGTTGCCCCAGTGGATACCGCCCTAATATCAGGGCCTTACTCACTGGCAACAATCGCATTATCTTAGGCGATTTCAATGCCCATCATGATCTATGGCACTCAAACTTGCGGGCGGACAGTAGGGGTGAGATGTTGGCGGATCAAATAGAAGAAACGACGTTCTGCACAATAAACGGAGACGCCCCCACACGTATGGTAGGAAGCTGTCACAGCTCGCCAGATATCTCAATCGTGAGCGCAGAACTCGTAAACTGCGTCAACTGGCAGCCGATGGTAACATTGGCATCCGACCACCTGCCCATACTTATTTCGCTTGAGCGTACCGCCGACTTCATCGTCACTGAAAAACGCACTTTCATAAACTTCAAAAAAGGAAAGTGGGAAGAATATAAATCCTTTACAGACAGCCGCTTTGCTGTCCCTCCCTATCCCGACTGATGCCCGCCAAGGGGAGCGTGCCTTCCGTAAGGTCATTAAATCCGCCTCGGCACATTTCATTCCCGCCGGGAGAATTCCCGAAATCCGGCCCCACTTCCCGGTGGAGGCCGCAAACTTAGCGAGAGAACGTGACCTTATAAGACAGCTTGATCCAGGCGACCCCCAAATAAGGGATATAAACCAACGCATCAGATTGCTTGTGGATGAACACAAGCGGGCGAAATGGGAGGAGCACCTAAGAGGTTGTAACCTCTCTACCGGTGTGGGTAAACTTTGGTCCACCGTAAAGTCCCTATCGAATCCGACTAAGCACAAAGACAAAGTTTCCATCGCCTTTGGCGACAAAGTGCTGTCGGACGCGAAAAAATGCGCGAGCGCTTTCTGCCGACAATATATAATGCATCCTACGGTCGACAAAGATAGACGGAGAGCCAATAGACACGCACATAAACACAAATTCAGCGCGTCACCAATCACCATCACCGCTAAAGAGGTTGAGGACGCCATTGGTCGTGCTAAACCATCCAAAGCAGTGGGCCCAGACGGCATAGCCATGCCGATGCTTAAAAAGCCTAGGGAAAGAGGGGTTTCAAATATTTAGCGCATGTCTTCAATCTGTCTCTTTCCACCTTTGTCATACCTGAGAAATGGAAAATGGCCAAGGTGGTCCCGCTACTAAAGCCTGGGAAACCAGCTAACATAGGTGAGTCGTATCGTCCGATATCTTCCTATCGCCAGTGGCAAAGACGCTTGAAGCCATTTTGCTCCCTTATTTCCAAGCAAATTTGCAGCTAGCCCCTCATCAGCATGGCTTCAGAAAACTCCATAGCACTACCACCGCGCTAAATGCCATTAGCACCCAGATAAATTGCGGTTTAAATCAATACCCCCACCATAGAACAGTACTCGTAGCGCTAGACCTATCAAAAGCTTTTGATACGGTCAACCATGGCTCGTTACTGCAGGACCTGGAAGGGTCTACCCTTCCCCCATGTCTTAAAAGGTGGACCGCAAATTATCTGGGTGGTCGGCAGGCATCGGTGCAATTTAGAAACGAAACATCAAAACCAAGGAGAATTAAACAAGGGGTGCCACAGGGTGGTGTCCTATCCCCACTTTTGTTTAATTTCTACATATCTAAGCTACCTTCACCACCGGAAGGAGTCACAATCGTTTCCTACGCCGATGACTGCACAATAATGGCCACAGGCCCAGGCCCAAAGATCGATGCGCTATGCAATAAAATAAACGGCTACCTCCCTGATCTCTCCAGTTTTTTCGCCTCGCGAAACCTGGCATATCACCGACTAAATCTTCCGCGATCTTATTTACAACATGGACGCCCCAAATGTCGACCATTTTGAACATCCACGTCGATGGCACTACGCTACCGACTGTCCTACACCCCAAAATCTTGGGTGTGACGTTTGATCAGGATCTACATTTTGGTGAGCACGCAGCCGCAATTGTTCCGAGAATTCAGAGCCGTAACAAAATCCTCAAATCCCTCGCTGGCAGTACTTGGGGCAAAAGATAAAGAAACGCTCATGACTACATACAAAGCAATTAGCCAGCCGATTACGTGCTACGCGTCACCCATATGGTCGCCAAGTCTAAAAATCACCCACTGGAAGAAACTACAGGCCTGCCAAAATACTGCTCTCAGAATCGCCACGGGCTGTCTTCTTATGTCCCCAGAACACCATCTGCATAATGAGGCGAGAATACTCCCCATCAGGGAGAGAAATGAGATGCTGACCAAACAGTTCCTGTTGAATACCCAGAAACCTGGGCATCCCAACAGACATCTGATTGATGAACCAGCACCGCCTAGGGGCTTAAGGAGTCATCTCCGTAAGCATTTTGAGGAAATACGGCACCTGAGAACCCAGCCGTATGAAGTGAAAAAACACAAGCAGGTCCTTGGTGAACTCCATAAACAGGCGTCGGACCTTTATGCCGGGAATTGCCCGGTGAATCCAGTGCTTAACGAAAATTATCCAAAACTTGCGGAAGAGGAACGCATACTCCCCAGGGAAACGCGTGTCACTCTTGCTCAACTTCGTTCTGGATACTGTAACAGGTTAAACTCTTACCTATCCAGAATCAACCCCGACATACAAAATGTATGCCCCGCTTGCAATGTGTCCCCACATGACACCAACCATCTCTTCAATTGAAATGTGGAACCAACGCCTCTAACACCCCTTTCCTTATGGTCCACCCCTGTTGTAAAGGGCAAGTTTACTTGGACTCCCGTTAGAGGATATTCATGACAATTTGTGATCGGTCGCGGCTATTAGATGGGGCGAGCATTGATACACAACAACAACAACAGCAGCACAGTACGTGTTCTATAATTTTCTCCTACCCTACGCTATAATAATATGACCGTATGGCCGCTGAAACTTCTTAGAAGCATTGAGTCTCGTTGCAACTTTAACGCTATGCTCTTCACCACCAGCTCTAGAGGTGTGATGTGAAGAATGACATACAGTGCAGTCATCGGTGTTGTTTTAAGAGCTTCCGTAATGCTTAGCATTGATAGCCTGCTTATCCCTTCAATTTTTCGGAAGTAGGCTCTTTCGATTTGTGGCTGTGCACGAAACAAGGGCTTCATAGAATGAGAAACGCAGTACAATGGCTTTAAAACCCAGTGAGATAGCGGGCCATAGGCCGTATGCACGTCCCAACATTCATACCCAAGCATTAAGTGCCGTCGAATCCTTCTTCATTCTCTCCTCCACGTTAAGCTTATACGATAACTTACTGTCTTGAATTATTTCTAGATATTTTGTACACGGTTTTCTCCTGCAGGGTCACCCCCTTACACCTAAAGCCTAGTCCGATTCGGGATCTTATATCTCATAAGAAACAAGACTTTATCTTTTAGATATATAGTTAAGTGCATTCCGAAGCGCCCGTTTTTCACTTGTTCTTAAATGGTACAACCTTACTCAGAAATAAGTATCCACTTTTGCCTAGAAAGAAGTTTTTAAGAAATACATGGTTACCAGCAAAAAGAATATTGACCTAAAAACTTTTAGGAAAAGGAACAAAACCATAATACAAGGGGCTCTGAACAGTAAGTCGCAAACGAAAGAATTTCCTTTTTTTATCAAGTTTCCACAATTTAGGTGCAAAGAGCTTCACATTGTGGCTGGATGTGAAAAATTACAGAAAACTCGTAACGCAAAGTCCGGTGCATGGCGAAACGATCAAAAACATTTGAATAGAGAAGAAAAAAAAGTTTTCTTAAAGAGTAATGAACCTTCCGATATCACGCGCCATATATCGAATAAATTTTAATAATAAGTTTAATTTTAATGCTGTTCAAAACAGACGAAATCCGAACGAAATTTGTATCAAACAGAGAAAAAAATAAAAATAAAAATACCCAAATTTGGTATAAAATCAAGTACAGTAGCAACTGTGAGTAAAAGAAGGGATAATAAAGCATCTAATGATCTTTAACGCCCCGAAGCTGATATAAAACAATTATGCGGCAATGGGAACAGTAAAAACAATTCACTTACAACAACAAAAGCTACAATTTTGGGCAACGTACTTTTTAATTAATGAGTGCAAAAATTTCGTATGCCTTTTTTTGCTTTTTGGAGCAGATAAAATTGCAACTGGGGCAACAATAAGAAAAATAAAATTTAGTTAAAAAAAAACAATTGCGCAAAATTCCAGCCAAAGCCACAAACTATGCAGAAATTTAAATTAAAACACCCGCATTTGTCACTAGCAAATGTTGTTTGTAAATGCTGCAGCTGCTGCATTTTTTAAATTTTTATTTGCTCATTCATAGTTGCTGGTGTCTAAATCATACTAACTCCCTCCTACCAGCACTTTTGCTAGCACCCGCATAATTACCCAAAATAACCAGAAATATGTGGAGCGCACAAAAATGTTGCTGCATTTTCTGCTGATGTCACATATTTGGTGTTTTGCTGTTGTTGTTGTAAGTGTTGTAACTGATTATGAGTAAAGCGGTTATATGCTTTCAATAAATAAATAAAAATATAAAAATTTTAAGCACTTCCTTTATATAAATGGACAAAAATCAGCGAAAAATGTCTTCTTATGTAAAGACATTTCTTGCTAAACTTTGATTTTTGAATTTTGACAGACATAGAAATTGCAAAAAAAATTTATGAGAAGTAAAAATATAAAGGTGAGGCGCACATTACTTGGATTGGAAAGTTGGTAGGAAAGGATGATACTATTAGTCAATCAATTGCGCTCCACCTTTATATTTTTACTTCTCATAAATATTTTTTGCAATTCATATGTCAAAATTTAAAAATCAAAGTTTAGCAAGAATATGTCTTCATATACGGCGACATTTTTCGCTGATTTTTGTCCATTTATATAAGGAAGCGCTTAACATTTTTTCATAAAAATTTTTATTCGTGCTGAGACCGAATTGCAAAACAAAAACGAGCAACACAAAAATAACAAACCACAAATTTTAAACCAGAAATCATGCCCTGCAGCAACGAATTACGCGAAGGCGCGAAAATTATATGCCGCATAAACAGCAGCCGCAAGGAGGCAACAACAACGAAAATCAGTAAAAGCAACAAAATAAACCAGTTTGCAGGTCAACAACAACAAAGATGCTACAAGCAGCAACTAAAAAAATTATTTTAATAATTTTGCAGAAAAACCATTTTGCTGTTGCACATGGGCTTATAAATTTTGGGAACAAGACTAAGAATCGAGAGCTAGAGCTAGTATAGTGTGAGTGCGGTGGAGTAAGCTACTCAGTTTCCAGACAATCTGTGAGATCTCAAACAACGTGTTTAGGTTGGTTGCTTGTTGGAACAAATCACCGCTGATCCAAACTGGAACTGAAGCTCCGTTTAGATATTCGAATTTTTTTAAGTGTTCCGACGCACCAAATATATGCCTTAGGATTTGAATGTTTTGTGAGTCCCGCCAGGCTGAATATTTGCCAGATCTGACAAGCTTTAAAAAAAATGGTTTCTAAGAACCTTATACTGCTACCACCAAATTTTCCGCCTCCCAAATTTGATTGACGTTGCTGCTGTATGCCACTCCCATCTGCGCCATAGCCGCCCGCAATTACCGCAAGTAACCTAATCATCTCAAGAAGAGCTGAAGATTGCACAACGGGTTGACGCGTTGCTTCCGAACCAAATTCGATAGAGACGACGGAAAATCGTTCCATTATACATCGTCATCTCAATTTTTAAAACTTTGGTGACATGCAATCGCTTTCATCGCTTATTAGCCACTTTGAGAAAGTGTTTGATGCTTGAATAATATGATTCCCCACCACCAATCGTAAAGAAACGTGATGTCCACTAGCCAAGTTCATGACTGTCTCCATCTATAGTGCCTAACCAGAACCGATATTTTTTGTTGCTGATCCGTGATCAAAGAGTTGACTGGACAGTATAAAGTATGGCTACGCTTTTACTGGTACAAAACTTCTTTACATGTCTAGAGACGGCAGCACATAGATGGGAACACGCTGTGGCCAAGTACCCTGTAGATGATGGTGGTAGCCACTCCGGCAGTGCAAGCTTTCGTGGAAAACGTGAAGGTCCAGAGTGATACCACTTTAGGTAATGGTGACATAAGTTATAGCCACTAAAAAACACCATTGCGTGGCAGTTTAGAATAAGATTGATCCCGACTCTGTATGAATCCGTCTTGGGATCCTTGTAAGTCGAGACCGAAATACTTCCGCCTAGTTCTAGCAAAAGCTGTACAGTCAAGCACTTTCAGCTGCAGTAAGAAGGATTTCCTTCCGGCCAAAATGATCTCGCTACCATACAATAGGCTATCTCCGTCCATTATTTGCTTAGCTCACTCGAGACCCATCAATAGAGGAGATTGACCATTGGTGGCCAGGAATACTTCGTATTTTCTATAGCTATCTACATTCAGTTCAGTTAAAACCATGCGTGCCAGGCGGTCCGCGTGACAACTGCCAGGTTTATTATTTTCCCGGGACCCAGATGATATATATAATAAAATAGTTCGACGCAACAGCAAGCAAGAACATTAATAGCCGCTTGGCTATCGGAGTGGAGCTAATTTCTCTAACCGTAGTAGCACTGGACAGCATATCATCCTGACATGAACCACTCTTCCAACTTTCCCATTCATTCATTGACTTCTGTTGATTAATTTTCGAAAAGTTATCGATGATTTCTAAAAAGGTAATCCGAAAGTGATCGATTTGTTATCAAAAATTCATAGATATGTTATCGAAAGTTATCGATTTCTTCTTGAAATTCTACCAATTGATTATCGACGCGTAATCGATTTGTTGTCGACGTCTCGGTATAGGTTGTTGCCGACGAAGCTCTTCTCGAATAATCTGAAATTGTGGTAAAGTTACCTCCACCAATCTCTCTTGAAATACTTGAGCTTCTACCCCACTATTTGTCCTATCCTGCTTACGCCCCTGCTATTGGAATAACAACCAAACAAAGTTCATCTGTGTATATTGCCAAAGTCTTGCTTGCAACATCATCAACGCGCACGCCGAGTGTCGCTGCTTTACACCTTTTTTACAACTTTTTCATTTTTGTAGCTCGTATATTATGTTTTTATCATTTTTATTTTCATGCTTCAATTTTTTCCGTACAATTACATTGTTGTTGCTACTTTTGTTATTGCTTTTACGCGAAATTTAATGATGAAGTGCTTAGTAAGCCTTGCGGCAACAAATTGGCGCACCCAATGTGAGTATGCGTGACTGTTGGGTGAGTGGTTGAACCAGACTACATGAGTGCAACAACAATTCAACAGGCGCAACAACGCCAAATAGGCGGCAATTATGGCAATTGCAAAAAGTTTGTGCGCTTGCCACAAAATCGAAAATTATGCAGGCATGCTGTTAGTGGAATTTAGTTTTGGTTTTGGCATCGTTATGGCGCATCGATGAGTGTTTTTGTTGCAACAGGCGAGAAAGTTTTGTGAGAGGTCGAGTGGGTGGTTGCTGGCTGTTGTGCACGTTCATAGCGCGAAAAATGCAGTTTTTGCCATAGTTTGGTAATTTTTGTTTTATAAATTTGTTTTTGTTTCTTTTGTGAACGTGTTGGTGTTACCACTACCACAAGCGTTCTGTAAATTGCTAGCGGCGCGAGCTACATTCACATTATTTAATTATATGTCAAAAATTCAACGAAATTGGTAAGGCAAGGCAGCGAAATGCGAACAATAAGTTGGGAAATGTCGCAGAGCTGGTGTGAACTTTGGACCTAAATGCAGCGCATAGACAGCACAGAACTTTGCTGATAGTTTTTAAAAGGTTGGATCTTAGTATATAAGTTTGTGGAAGCAAGGAGAGCTTCGGGACGCCATTCACCACGTAATGGTCAGGGAGGATCTTTTTCATGCGGTTCAAGCAGCTTAGTAGCTAAGGGCGTTACGTAAGGAAGAGATACTACGCAAGGAAGGTCCGCTGCCTACAGGACTAAAAGAGATGAAAAGTAGAGGCCGGCTGCCTTTCCGGTAGGAAAAATAGAGCAAAAAGGCTACTAGCCAACAATAAGAAATTGCAGAAGGGAGGAAAACGATAAAAGAACGGAAAATAAAATACAACAGAAAGAGAAAGAGACATGGAATAAGAAGAGAATGAGAAAGAGACAGAAATAAATGAGTAAAAGAGAAAATAATTCGCAAATATCTAGAATAAGTGAGACGAGAAAAAAGAGAAAGTTTATGAGAATGAGAAAAGTAAAGAGTATGAGTAAATGAAAGAGAAAGTGAAAGCGGAAAATAAAGACAAAGTTAAATGGAAAGAGAAAGGGGAGAACGAAAAAAATAAAGAGATATCTTTCTCTAACGCTATAGACAAACAGAAATTAAAAGGAAAGGAAGAGACTGTAAGTTGAAAGGAAAAGGAAAAGTAAATGGCAATCGAAAAAGTTTAAGTAAAAACAAAAGGAAAAGCAGATGGAGAAGGTGGAGCTGAATTAAAAAGAGGAGCAGAAAAAGGGAAAGGAGAAGAAAAGGGAAAAGGAGAAGAAAAGAAAAAGAATAAGAAGGAAGAGAAGGAGAAGCCGAAGGAAAAAAGAGAAAAACTTAACAAGACAAGGCAGGAAAATAAAAATAAAAATAAAAAAAATAAAATAGAAAACAAAAAAGGGGCAAGAAAAGGAAAATAAATATAAAATGGAAAGGTAAACTATAAATAAAAATAAAAACAAACACAAAAAGGATACGAAGAGTAATGAGGCCAAAAAGGAAAAATAAATTGGTATCAAAAAATGGAAAGAAAGGAAAAGATAATAGAAGGAAAACTAAAAGTGAAACAAAATAATTAAAAAGAGAAAAGAAATAAAAAATAAGTAAAAATAAAGGATCATAGAACAAAAATATGAAAATAAAAATTAACAACTAAATTAATAAAGCATGTAAGACAAAACCGAAAGCGAAAAAAAGAATAATAAGTGATGAAAAAACAAAATAAAAAATAAAAAAGAAGGAATTGGAAATGCACATAGAAATTGAAAAAGAGAAATTGGAGATTGAAGATCAAAGAAGGAGTTGTAAAAGAGAAGGAAGAGAAGGAAAAGAATAAGAAAAACTAGAACAAAAACAAAAGCATAAAAAAAATTAAAAAGGAAAAGAAAAAGAAAAATAAAAATAAAAATGAAATGAAAATGAAAAAAGAAAAATGAGAAAAAGCGAAATAAAAAAAAGAGAAAAAAAAATCCCACCAAACTTATTATACAATTCTGTGTCCATGAAAGGGACAATAAATGTATATATAAAAGAAAAATCAGAAAGCGGTAAAAAAATCAGAAGAAATATAAAATAACAAGATGCGGAAAAAGCTTAAATGAGAGCAGTATAAAAAGTAAATTAAAGTGATAAGTGATTACTGCAATGATAAATGGAATAAGTCTTTAAAATTCAAATATAAATGAACAAATGGATGCTTAACGAAACACGAAACAAAAAGGAAATCAACAAAAATGCGCTGCCTTGCTTGACATCCAAAGCCATTTCCCCATCCCACTGCATTATTGCACGAGTGACGACTTGTCATTCAAAGTCACTCGCCATAGCGTATAATCAGCGCAAAAAATTTTCGCCACCAACAACTTCGCAATAATAATGCAACAATAATTCCAAAAACTCAACATTCATTCAATTTGGACAGTCAATTGTTATGAATTTTTCATTGTTACTACAATTTTCTTTTGGACCAATTGCTGATTTGTTGTACGAATTGCATGCTGCATGTTGCAAAAGCTTTTATTACTTGTTTAGCGATTTAATGGTGCAGCAACAGCAGCAGCCACAAAATGCATAGAGTCACCTGCTATAATTGCCATTAGATTTCAATTCATGGTTTTTACTGCTTGTATCCGCAATTACATACAAATGCGCTTACCACAATCATATAAATGTTTGACTGTATGTACGTATGTATGTACTCTGCTTTATTGTAAGCAACATTCAGTCGCCATAATCAAATTTTGTGGTTCTTAAGTGCATGACTTGCTCTGCTGCTGGCTTCAGCTGCTATCGATTGTTGTTGTTGTTGCTGTTAATGCACAATTGTGTAACCACTATGCCACAAAGGAATTTGCAGCGCACTCTTGTAAATAGCGGCAATTATGTGTTTGTGCTTTGCTGTTGCTGCCGCTTGCTGTATGTTGCAACATCATGCACGCCACTTAGAATCACGGTTATTTGAGTTTTTGAAGGCTTCTCATAGCTAGCAGAGTCAAATCGGACTAAGATTTTCAAGTTTTGAAAAAAAAATAGAAAAGAAGCAGACCATAGACCAGAATATGTAGCCAATACACATTCACTAGTGCTGTGTGTGTGGCAAGTAATCCCCAATCGAACACTTAAATCCAAATGTTGCACGCAATCGAATTGGCAGCGCAAATTAGGCATTTCCGTTGCGAGTTTCATTGAAAACTGTTGTTTAGTAGTTGCCAGATAATTATATACCAGCAGCAGTTGCTCTTGTACGTATTGTGGCAGGTGGTTTGTGGCTTTTGTAATATTTAAGTGCAATAAATAATTTTCTAAGAAATTTATTTTTGATTGTATAGGACTTAGCAATTTGTGCTTTAACTCTAAAATTTTAGATGTATTGCGAACAAAGAAGAGAGCTTAAATGTTATGTTACAAATATAGGTTCTCGATAAAAGTTATTTGAGTTTTATTTTTTCGGTCGGATAATTGCATTTTTTGAGCTCTTTTTTGGCTTGGGTATAACAGTTATTTTTGAGTTTTTTTACTAATCTTTAAATACCAGTTGTTTTAGGATTTTTTTATTTCTATCGAAAATAACAGTAATTTTGTGATTTTTTATTTCTCTCGCTAAATAACAACTATTTTTTGAGCTTCTTATTTCGCTCCATAATAACAGATGTGTATTGAGTTTTATTTTTCGCACCGAAAATAATACTTATTTTTTATTTTTTTTTCGCCTCATAAAATAGCTGTTATTATTCTAATTCCGTCGTCAAGCCAAGAATTTTAAAACAATATCAATCGCACCGTAAAATATGCAGTCTTAACTCTTATGTTTGACACTTGGACTGAACTTCCAGGAGAACCGCACTGTAGGTGCTTTACCTCTTATCCAACTCTCTAACATTACAACTGCAACATAAGGCAGTGTCCAATGCCCGATAAGGGCCACACATATTTAGAAAAAATCTCTCCCATTTATAAAAAAATTGTTGAATACTTTCTTGTTGGCTTAACTTCAAAAACACGCCCTGGGAATCAGTGGAGTATCATGGATGGGGAGTCCTTTGCTGGATAAGAATCCGCTACTAATGCTACTAACCCGAAGGCACGCAAGCGATGGTTAGACACATTAAACCTTCAGTGTTTTGTAGAGGTTTGTAGCCTCTTTTAACAAACATGACTTACCGTTGATAGCTGAAGATCGTTTCTCATTGTATGATGGGCACATAATCTAAGTTATTTTACATAGCTGCAATCACTTCCACCTTACGTATAGAAAAAGGTGAAAATGCAGCTGTTGTGAGTATCTGAGATTGTATAAATTTCCTTCGATCCTGCAACATCAAAAGTTGATCCACGCTATGCTAACTCGACAGCCGTCTCATTGATTGTCTGTTGTTGTTGTTGTAGCGATAAGAACACTACCCCAAGGCCTTGGGGGTGTTATAGATGTTGATGGTCCTTTTCCAGATGCAGATCCGGTACGTTCCTTCAACAAGCACCTTTAAGGTACTAGCCCGACCATTTCAGGTATGAAACCTTCTAGGCCATTCCGCCTTCCCACCCCCTAGATCCATGAGGAACTTGGGGTCGCCAGAGCCTCTAATGTTAAAAAAAAAGGATTCGCCACGGGTAGGTGAGGTTGCCAATTGGGTTGCTGGCTGAATAGGTTGTGCTACGCAACCCCTTGAATCGATTTGGTATTTAAGTCGCCTTTTACGTCAGGTACACCTGCCGCGGGTATATTCTAAGCCCCCTAAACCGCTTGCCCCACACGTTACGATGCCCCCAATGCGTAGAAACGCTGCGACGACTACCAATGGTCCTGCACTGACAAAACAGACTTGATCATTACAAAAAGCAGTCTACCTATCAAAATCTGGAAATAAAGTTTACTCATTGAGTTCGGAAAATGCAAAGATACGAATTTCAGTCCCTGCTGTTCTCATTATAGATGACAGCTCTTTGCCAAATGACTCCTAGAGGATCAGTCTAACAAGGTAAATCATCCGCCGGAGTAGTATCTGCATCATCACCGATGCTCTCGTTCATCTGGCTACACTAAAGGTAAGCGCTCCCTCACTTCAATATCACTGTTAGCCACACAGTTATTCATCTGCTACCCCGCGCTATCATACCGTCTATCAGCTATTCAATATACTCTCGAGGACCAGTGTGTTAGCTGTTCCTGAGAGTGTGCTCCTCATCTGGAAGAGCGCGTAACTGCTGGGACGCCATTTATTTGGCCCTATTCGGGCGCTATTTATGCAGTTTTTTTTAAATTCTTTCGCTAAAATTGAAATGTGGAGTATCGGCTTGAGGCCCTTGACGTGTTTTAAACCCATATTGATGGTACTCTGAGCTTTACGCACCATTATTCGCAGTAATAAATGAGTAGCTCCAGTCACGAATGATTTCGATGGTGTATAAGGTTAATATTGACATCTTTAATAGTTTGTGATATAGTCGGCCTGGTTTTTAAGGAGCTAGTTCCAGAGAGCGTTGTACCTATTACAGGCAAAGGAAAGTCAATATAGATGAATCTGCAAAGTATGGAAAGTCCCGTAGTTCAAACAATCTACCTTGAATCCGCTTCAGGAATATTAACAATGCTGACATTTAATGTTTTAGCGAGGAAAAATCCATTGCAGAGATTAACAGAATTGAAGTCACTTAACCCAAGAATACACACAGAAGAGATTCCTAACAAAATAGCAAATTTAAACTACTTTTCTTCCCTCTATCCTTCTACTCAACTTTGCTCGCTAACACTTTATCAAATTTCTTTCTATTTTTGTTTCTAATATTTTGCAAAGAGTTGACTCAAAGGCTCGCACGCATTTCTCAACAACTTTTTTAGGTACTTTTACGCGCACTTGGGTTCTTTGTTGTTCCCAGATCATGGCCGCTAGTTGGCGGCAGCGTACAACACCAAACTCGAAAACGGAAGTTTATTATATAATAAAGTAGGTAGCTGAGCAAGAGTTTGGTATGCATGAGCAAGTGGATCCCCAAGCAAAGGCCGCCATAAATCACACATCGTTGGAATGTTGAGCGCGGCGAAAAAAAAGAACTCAAAAAAATGAAGAACGCGCAAAAGTAAGAACACAAAAAGCAAATGAGGTGGATGAGGGAAAAATTTAAAATGCTAGCAACTCTGCATATAAGAAAATTGAATGAAGGGAAAACAGCTTATATGCACTTATGCTAATAATAATTTTGGAGGGCCACTTTGAGCAGCGCTCCAACAGCTGGAAACAGTGAAGAGGATTCTTGTAGTACCGAGTCGTGCAATTAACAGTGATGTAAGAAATAAATATTTAAAAAAAATAGATCAAAGGTCGCTTAATGGTAACAACAAAGTGAAGTTCGCAGATCTCGTTCATCCGGAGCTCATATACCCAGATGTAGCAAATAAAAGTGATTTTCAAAAGAAGCGAGATTTTTATGCTTCCTTTATCTTCAACGCAAAAAGGATCATACTGGTTATGTTATTGTTCAGGTGAATTAAGGTTGAATGGGTGAACTGGCGAAGGCAGGGAGAATAAGTTAGACAGATAGACGTGTATACGAAGACTAGACTTGAAATCGAATTAACTGATAGATATCACGACAGGTGTCAAATTGAATGAAAACATTCACAACACAGTAGGGCCACTATTAGAGCTTGACAGACTCATATCACTAAGATCGTTGTCATGTCGGCAACATTTGTTAAATATATTCGCAACTGTTACTCCTCGGACACCCGCAAGGTTACCTACTAAATAGGTTAAGGAAAGACATCTTTATGATCACTGCCACAGTCTCGGGCACTGTCTGCTTGGCCTGCACTCGGAGAGAATTGGGATCCCTTTTGACAATATTTGAAGAAGCTGCGGCGAGGAGGCTAGCAAAGAAACAGTCGTGCACTACCTGTGTGTATGCCCAACTCTGGCACACATTATTTTTCTAACTATGGGCAGTTATATACTGGCGAAACTTAGGGAATTAGCTAAATGCTTTGTGAAATATATCAGCCCGTTTTTTGTTCGCAACAAACGGTTCGAACGGAGTACCGAACAGCCATACGATATGACCAGCAATTGGTTCCAGGGGAAATTTGCATCAAAATGGCGCCCCTTGTGCTACTTGGGCTCCTATCTTTGATATGCGGGCGGCAATGTAACCAACCAACCAACCAGGATCGATGCGGATGCATTTATGGTCAGGTATTTTTACTCGGCACCCAACACTGCCGACCGTGTCCCATATTGAAAGCTCCAGGATCCACCTATAGTACTACTTTTTACTGAAACCAAAAGTATACTTTAAGGGGCTATAACACTGTTAGAAGATAAAATTATGTGAAAACGACATTGGAATTGAAAAGAACATGGGAAGAAACTATAGAGTTTCTATAGATTTATATCAACAATGACATATCGCACACTTACAT
Organism: Eurosta solidaginis; assembly: GCA_029619165.1. Taxonomy (NCBI): domain Eukaryota; kingdom Metazoa; phylum Arthropoda; class Insecta; order Diptera; family Tephritidae; genus Eurosta; species Eurosta solidaginis. The sequence continues at coordinate 81,206 of JARSSU010006289.1, forward strand.
CAATAGGGAACTAACTCAAAAGTCTGAAGTTTCGAAACTATGAGGCTCATAGTATGAGCACCTACTGAACTGTACCGATTTACTTATGCCCCCGCAAATCAGCGAAAAAATACTTTCTAAAAAAATAAAATTGCACTGGCTTATATGGAGGACTCAGTTTTTCGTGTTTTTTCAACATTTCGATGTAGACCAAGTGACATTAAAAAACCTTTCGGCAGTGTAGGATTAAATAAAACAAGTTATATTCTCAGATCTCCTCAACATAAGCTTTAAATTTAGGGACGGTCTTTTGAAACTTTTTCATTCCAGTGTTTTGCTCAGCAAAGGCATCTCAACCTCCGATAGGACGTGACAAATAATAATTATATGTGTCTCCGTATCTTCATTTTAATCTAAACCTTCGAGGTAAGACCTTATACAACACTGTGTTCAGACACATCTGGGTATAGAAATTATAAAAAATCTAGATCACAGTCTAGCAAGAAGCGAAAATAAATGAATGAATAAAAAAGGAAAAACAAATGAGTTGAACCTCGCGGTCATCAAAGTAAAACACGAGACCTGAACGCATTAAAGTTTCAACAAAGTACAATCTACATACTTCCACACACACAGACTACTCAGGTACTAAGCAAGCAGCTGGCCGCAAGGTTGAAGAGATTTGTATCGCGTGCAAACAGGTGTAAAGAGTTGTGAGCTCGGGATAAGCAGCATTCTCAGTGTATAATAAACATAAATTATAAATGAATTAAATTCCACAGTTTACTTAAGGCTGGTGTGTTTTGCTTTGAGTCGCAAATGGTTAATCAGCTAAAAAAGCAAAAACAAAAAGCGCGCAAAAAAACAAGAATACATACTTTGTAAATTTATGCGCTTGACGAGTTGCTCGCACACAAAAGGGCATATGTATCAACTATAAAAGAAGCTTTTGCGATAAAGTGATAATAAATGTTGTGTATGTAGCGGCAGCAGTAAAAAGCAGCAAGAACAACAACAATATAAAGTAAAGAAATCTGTTAATGCTTTTACGCAAATTGGCCAGCTGTTTGTTTGTTTGTCGGCAGCAGCAGCAACAGCAACAACATCACCTGTTAATGCTGATAAAATAAACATGAAATGAAGACAAGAAACAAGATAACTGACCCTTAAGCCATTATTTATTTACAAACATTCTAACAATATGCCATGGTGCTACTGGCCGCACGGTCGGATTAAAGGAGTGTAATTTAAAAATAATTTATTAAACGGCTTGTGAGGAATTTAAAACTATGCAAACGAGACTGATTAAAGTAGCATCAAAGGGAAATGGGTTTTATTATGTTGTTGTGGTTGTTGTTGTAAAGATACGAGTTTTATTAAGGGCAAGTCTAAGCGTAGAAACACGAAAAAAAAACAATTTACTATTGATAACGAAGTTTAATAATGAGTTACTAATTTTTAATCGGAAACTATCGACTTATTATCGATAAATTATCGTTTATTTATGGAAAAGTTATCGATATGTTACCAAAAATTATCGGGAAGTAAACGACAAGTTATAGATTTGTCACCAAAAAGTTTTTGATATGCTATCGAAAATCTATCGATTTTCTATCGAGAAAATATCGGTTTTTCAACGAAAAATTACCGAACAATTATTGATCTTTTATAAAAATACTATCGGGCTAAAAGTTACTGACTTATTATCGGAAAGTTATCGATTATCTATTAGACAGTTATCGGTTTAGTTATCAAAATGTTACCGTACCATATCGATACGATAGCATATCGAAAAGTTGTCGATTATTTAACAAGAAGTCTTCGATATGTTAACCGACATGTTATGAATTTGTTAACGGCGTTCAATCGTTTTGTTATCGAAATTCTATTGATCTGCTATCAAGAAAATATCGATTTTTTATCGATTATCTGTCAGAAAGTTATCGATTTGTTACCAAAAAGTTACTGAAATGCTATCGAAAAGTTATTGATTATTTATCAAAAAGTGTTCGATATGGTAACAAAAATGTATCGAGTTTCTATCGAAAGGTTACAGTCATGATACGAATTTGTTAACGGCATGCAATAGTTTTGTTATCGAAAAGCTATCGATTTTTTATCGAGAAAATATCGCTTTTTTATCGAAAAAATATCGATTTTTTATCACCTGAGAGAGGCTGTTCACGGCTATAACCAAATTTGTATTCACTCTTACAGCGAGGCTGCACTAAAAGCGCTTGGATCGGTCACATGTAAGTCCAGGACAGTAGAGAAGTGCCGCAAATCTTTTAACAAGATCGCTGAGCAAAACTTCTCCCAGTTTGGCATGGGTGCCTGGATAATCGGATATACCGGGAAATGAGATGGCTGACGAACTTACAAGTTGGGGCACATCCGTTAAGCTTCGTTGTCCTGGAAGGGATTGAGCAGCCGCTCGCTACCTGTAAGCTCACTTTGAAAGGGATTTTCCTTAGGGAAGCGGGTGTGAGATGGAAAAATCTTGAATCCTGCTACCACACTAAGCTCGTGTGGCCTGAATGGGACGCGAGACTCACGCAAGTCACCTTCTTCTTGGAAGAGGGACATTTCCCTGGTGGTCGGACTTATAAACGCCCACATAGCAATCGGGAGGCATGCACAACGGTTGGGTGCTCCCTATAATGATTACTGCAGGAGCTGCAAAGGCGAAGAGGAGATAGAAACAGTCAAGCATTTTCTGTGCGATTGTCTTGCGCCTTGGCGCAAGAGGAAGAAATCTCTGGGATCTCCCTTTTTTGACGATCTTTTGTGATCTAGCTAAGAAATTCCTGACGTTTGCTGAATCGACGTGTTGGTTTGAGTAGGGAGTGATCCACGTGGTATGACAATGGGACCTTTTGGGCCTAAGTGCAACTGTTCGCACCTGTGGGCACTTTAACCTAGCCTAACCTATCAAAATACTATCGAGTTGTCAACAAATTATCGGTTTAATACCGACAAACTTTCTTTGGAATTTTACGAATTTGTTATCAGCGTGTTATCGATTTATTATCGACGCCTCGAATGACATACCAATGCTAAAAGGGCATATAATGTGCATAGGTAACCCCGATGCTACAATGGGTAGGATGCTTCTCATGCCTATTGGCAGACCTGCCGAACTACATGGTGATTGTTATGAAACGTATATCGGTAAAACTTCTCTTTAAAATCGATGACACATTTGTAATCCGGCTTAAGAAGCTGATATCAGTACATGGCGAATGAATGGGAGCTTTGGGGACATTTAGAAAGGAAGAGAGTATTAAGCACTTGATTGGCCTACGAGGTTGAAATATCTTAACGCGCATAACAATGGCTGTCTTGTGGAGCTTAGTTCGGCTGAAATCACAATGAGCCAGCCGGCCTTAGTGTACCCCTCTGCTTTCGAGGATAATCGCTCTAACCTAACAAAGCTATAATTAAAAACACCAGAAAACATTCCAATACCTATAAATAACGGACCATTGCGGTTCATCTGCTGTACAAGCACTCAAAAATAGTAATGCTTTATGATTTTTAAGAAATAAAGCTCAAACAACATACTCTTTTTTGATGTATATTGGAACGGTTTTCCGTCATCCCTTATCAAATTTGGTTTCGAGACAAACCGGCTTCAGCGTTGTGCCATCATCAGTGTCGATTTTCGTTCTGATCTGTTATTGTCGTTTGTCTTGTATTTGTATTTATGGATGCCTGTGTATATTTATGTACATGTGATGTGTGTTCATTCAGAATGGAAGGTGGTTTTACTGATCGATTTGTGTGGCTTACTGAGGCAGGTAAAAGTCAGTAATTCTAGTCGTTTGACTTTCTTTGTGGGTTTGTTGTTTTGTGTTTACTCTTACTCTTTTTTGTATTTTTCTGTACGCACACTCTTGCTTTAGTCAGCCGAGTCCCTAATTAAGTCGAAATACTACACTATTTCCGAACATATGCGCAAGTTATGTGAAACACGGTAGCTCTCTGCGGCTACTGTGTGCATCTCTGATTCATTCAATACAAAATCTAGAAAACATTTTTTTTTCAATTTCAAAGCTATCGCTTTTTTATTTACAACTTTTATTCCTGATATTTGAAAAAAATCTACAATGCGCTTCCATTCAAGCCGAATTTAGTTATTCTCATTACCCCCACATATGCCAGCTCCTAGTATGAATTGGACCACAAAAATGTTTAAGCATACACACATGTGTGTGTGTGTGAGAGCTTCTTTCCATTCATCACGAGCTCCCTCTGAGCATTCACACACAATCTGTATCATCACATTTGCACATTTTTTTCTTTTTAACACGCACCTTTACGACTAACACTCGCTCTCCAACAGCTTTTGTTGCATTTCCATTTTACATGCCGCTAGTGAATTCAACTGATGAACTGCAACAACATACATACATCAATGTGCAAATATGTATGTATGAATATGCAGGAATGGTAGACTGAAGCTTACAGGTCATTCCTATCTATCCAAGCCATCCTTAATTCTTCATACTCATTCAACACTTTGCAAGCATGCTAAAGCTCAACACGTTTTGAAAAATGAATGAATGCAATGAATGGTTGTTGTGTTTTTTTCTTATTCTTCTTTTTTCAAGCTTGCTTTACATGCAAAATAGGAATGAAAGCAGACAGAATTATCCTTTAGAATGCTCTTTCACTTTCAAGCAATTTAATTGCATTTCTTGTGAGTTTGTGCGCTTTAAGTTTGATGCGCTGGCGATGGCGGTAATGTCGGCACACCTTTGACTTTTCACCAGCTTATACGTATCCTTTTCATTACTTGACTTTCAGCTTATTCAGCAAAGACAAGTGTATTTATGTGCATACATAGATATATACATACATATAAAATTTAGCAGGATATGATGTGTGTGCATATGCGCCAAATTGCAGTCTCTTTTAGCTTTGCAATTTTCTCAAGTGACTTGTGCTTTTCTTGCATTTGAAAGTAAGTTTTTTTTTCAAAAAAAAGTAAAAAGTAAACGAAAAGATCCTTATACTCTCCGTCAGTTGGCTAGGTTATGTAAATACACACATATTACTACTTAACTACAACGAAAGTCAAGCAGAGTGAAAGCTTGGCGAGTATTTGAGGTAGGTGACCGGATAAAGCACACATACTCATGTGTGAAGGTAGTCATGTTAGTGGCTTACGATAGTAGCATGGTTGGTTCAAAAAACAGTCGCAGTCAAGGTTACGCGACTGTTTTTGTGATATCTTAAACCTCAGGATTTAAATAAGCCTAAACTTTAATTTAATATCTTGAAAATTAATACTCGGAGCTCAACTCATTTCATACCATAAACATACTTCGTATGACGGACGGGTTTATGTGCCTCTGTGCGGTATGTGGGTATTGGTGGGTGATAGTGAAGAAACTTTGAATTAATTATTGTACTCTTGAATCACTTGAATAGTAGAGGAAACTCAGTTGAAATTCATGAAGCTCCATTGTGACGTCAGATTAAAATACTTGCATAGTTGCTGCATGGCAACTGTATGTTAACTGTATGGATAAATCCTCCGAAGATGGAGTAAGCCGAGACCGCGTTATTAATGCCAAGTTCTGGCAAACTCCTGACAATTACTAGTCCAATATCCTAATAAGAGACCTCTGGCGCAACTGACGCATTACAGTTGCACATTGAAAATAGATAAATGTAAGGCGCGCGACACCTCCGAAGAGATTTTTAGATGGAGCCGCGCTTCTCTCTTTGCCAATTTGCGTCGTACTCCTGGTAATTTTTCCTACAAATTGCGCGACGGATCTACTTATTTTATGCCGACTCGAGAACGGGCGATCTGCAGGCAGATGAGTTGTCACTAAGCTTTTCATACCAGAAGATATACACTAGGAGTGCTTGCTGTGCCAACAACTGTCGAGTGGCGAAACCGCTTAGAAAAATGTTCTCTAATTGAACCCATTGTTTCTAAATTTTGATTCCGTGTATTTGTCCTCACGGACACTTCGACCACAGTTTACCGCATGTAACAGATGAATCAGCAATATCAAATACAGCACCAAAGACTGGAAAGGCAGAACTGTTGGACTTCCGCATATGCGCCAACGCAACTATAGTATTTTTCTAGCCTGCCTGCACAATACATGTACCAGCTTGGGCTAAGCAACAGTTGGATCTGTCTATGCCCAGGACCCAAACTAATTGTTATTAAAAATAAAAATATCTTGCGGCACACGGGCGCGAGCGATTTCAGACACTCGTCGACTACACACGACCTGTAGCTCAGCGCTGTCGCTTGCTCTATGCCTTTCGAGAACTATGTAACACTTCCTAACCATTACGGCACGATGGGGCAATTTACACTGCACAGTCATACGGTCTTGCTACGACGAATTAGTAGAGCTCTGGAGTGCCTCTTGTCCACCAGTCTGAAATCGCTGCATCTCGAGCCTATATATAGCCTGGGCTTCGCTATCCTCAGCGCTCGAGTTGTCCTTATCTGTTATATCTTAATAACAGCCTAAAAAAGGCTGCTTCAGTGACCTGCATTTACAATAGGCATGCTGCGATGTCGATAATCTCTCTCTAGGAATCCTGCTACGTATGTATAAATCCATAAGGTGCTCCAGTGCTTAATAGAGACGAAGACAGACTTAGGTTAGGTAGGGTTAGGTTACAGTGACCACCGCTGCGAGCACCAGTGCACTTAGCCCAAAAAGGTCCCATTGTGATACCACGTGGATCTCTCCCTTACTCAAACCAACAGGTCGATACAGCAAAGGCCAGAGTTTCTTAGGTTCCAACTTATCCAGATCACAAAGATCGTCAAAGAAGGGAGATCCCAGAGATTCTTCCTCTTGTGCCAAAACGCGGGACAATCGCACAGAAAATGTTTGACTGTTCTATCTCTCCTTCGTCTTGCAGCTCCTGCATAATCATTTATGGAGCACCCACCGTTGCGCGTGCCTCCACGATTGTTATGTGGCCGTTATAGTCCCAACCACCAGAGATATGCCCCTCTACCACGAAGGAGGAGACTTTTGTTCTGGCGTCTCGCGTCCATTCAGGCACACGAGCTTAGAGTGCGTAGCGAGGATTCAAGATTTCTCCATCTCACACCCCTCCGCTTCCCTAAGGAAAATCCCCTTCAAAATGAGCTTACAGATGGCGAGCGGCATGCCAATCCCTCCAGGACGACGAAAGCGGACGGATATGCCACTCTTGCAAGTTCGTCAGCCATCTCATTTCCCGGTATATCCGAGTGTGCAGGCACCGACACCGACTGAGGGAAGTTCATGTCAGAGCGACTCACGTGCTTTTAGTGCAGCCTGGCTATCAGAGTATATACACAATTCGGCTATAGCCGTGAGCAGCCTTCCCAGTGATCAGCGGCCTCACTTTGCACGTGGCAGCCACCTGCCTTGGTGTGAACGACTCGTACACACCTGCTCTTCGCTGCATGCAAGAAGTCGGGGTAGGCTAAATTGCTAAAGGCTAGATCCGCCCTAGTTGAGGTGTAAAGACACTGATACCCACCTTATTATCCAGTTTGGAGCAAGAAGGTGGCCAGGTAATAATATACTCTGCAGCCCTATCGCTTCACAGGCAGCTCCGGGCCGGTCGCTCCGGCCGAGCGCGGCAGTCGAACCCATCCTTTCAATACCCCAACAAATCAACTCATCGTGGAGGGTATAAAATAAACCTCCGTTGACTTCGTATTGAATGTTGAAAAAAAAAAAAAAATACAGTCAGACCACGCCTGTTTAATCTTTAGTCCCCCGAATATCTAAGGTGAATTTCCGGATACTCAAGGTAGGATATTTGCAGGCAGACCAGCCATGACGAGCTTTTCTCCACACCTCGCGCAGCGGCCACACCCGAGGCCTCCATTCTTTCGAAAAAAAAAATAATAAAAGGTTTCCGAAATCAATTTTCGAAAGGAGCATTGTTCTTTTTTTTCTTTATGCTATTTTAAATACACGTAGAAGTTTGTTGAATTGAAAGACAATATGAAGAAAGTTTTGAATTTTTGAAACCTCGTTTGTTGAAAAGTGTTAATGCCATAAAATTTGAAAGGCACAAAAATCAAAATGAACAAACACAAATGTCTATAGTTGAAATTTGTGAAAATAGATATTATTATGTGTGTTGGTTTTATTGTAGATTCATTATTTTTTCTATTGTAAAAATAAATTATTCACGACTTTTCCTTTCTTTCTCTTTTTGTAATTAAGATTTTTGACTCTCCTCTTTATACGTAATCGTTAATAGTATCGAAGGAGGGAAGGGATAACGGACTTAGAACTTAGTACATACATCTTTTGTTCAACAAAAAAAAAAAATAGCTAAAATGAGTTAGTACCTTGAAGTATCTAACTTTTCGAAAGAGAAAGAAGAAATTAACGAAAATCGAATATAACTGTACTCTGCGACCGAAATAAAAAAAACTGGTCATCAAAAACTGCTTAATTTCATTCATAGGAATAGGAAATCTCTAAAAAAAAAACTGTTTGTTTTTCAAAGCGGGAATAAAAAACTCAAAAAAGTAACTGTAATGGCCAATGCGGAAATAAAAAACAAAGAAGGAAGGTGGGAACATAATGGAAAATAACCAGTAGGAAAATGAACCGAGGGTAACCCTGTGGGAATGTGTTGTGTATTACATGTGTATCAAATGAAGGTGTCTGTTTTAATGAGTATTTAAAAGGGAGTGATCCTATTTTCATAGGGGGACGCCGGTCTTTCGCGTTTCGTGATATCGCCATATATATAAAGGGGACCGGGGGTGACTCTAGAATGCGTTTGTACACTAGGGTGTCACGAAAGTATTAATGAAGTATTTTAGAGGGGCGTGGGCCTAGTTCTATATGTGGTACGCCTCTGCGAGATATCGCCATAAAGGTGGGCCAGGGGTCTGACTCTAGAATTTGTTTGTACTATATGGGTATCAAATGAAGGTGTGAATGAGTATTTTAAAAGGGGCAAGTGGGCTTAGTCTATAGGTGGACGCCTTTCGAGATCTCGCTTTATAAAGAGTGGACCAGGCGTGACTCGTAGAAGTCGCTTTGTACGATATGGGTTCAAATGAAAGGTGTTATAGAGTAAAGAGCGTGGGCCTTTCTATAGGTGGACCCTTTTCGAGATTATCGCCCCATAAAGGTGGACCAGAGTGAATCTTAGAATTTGTTTGTACTATATGGGTATCAAATGAAAGGTGTTAATGAGTATTTAAAAGGCGTGGGCCTTAGTCCATAGGTGGATGCCTTTCGAGATATCGCATAAAGGTGGGCCAGGGGTGACTGACTTAGCAATTTTTTGTACGATATGGGTATCAAATGAAAGGTGTTAATGCGTATTTTCAAAAGGAGTGCCATTAGTTCTATATGTGACGCCTTTTCGAGATATCGCCATAACGTGGACCAGAGGGTGACTCTAGAATGTGTTGTATGATATGGGTATCAAATTAAAGGTATTAATGAGGTTTTTAAAGGGAGTGGCCTTTAGTTGTATATGTGAAGGCGTTCGAGATATCGACCAAAATGTGGACCAGGGTGATCCAGAAACTTCATCTGTCGGGTACCGCTAATTTATTATATATGTAATACCACGAACAGTATTCCTTCCAAGATTCCAAGGGCTTTTGATTTCGCCCTGCAAAACTTTTTCATTTCTTCTACTAATATGGTAGGTGTCACACCCATTTTACCAAGTTTTTTTCTAAAGTTATTTTTGCGTCCCATATTGGCGGCACCGTGGTGTGATGGTAGCGTGCTCCGCCTACCACACCGTATGCCCTGGGTTCACACCCCGGGCAAAGCAACATCAAAATTTTAGAAATAAGGTTTTTCAATTAGAAGAAAATTTTTCTAAGCGGGGTCGCCCCTCGGCAGTGTTTGGCAAGCGCTCCGGGTGTATTTCTGCCATGAAAAGCTATCAGTGAAAACTCATTCTGCCTTGCAGATGCCGTTCGGAGTCGGCATAAAAACATGTAGGTCCCGTCCGGCCAATTTGTAGGAAAATCAAGAAGAGCACGACGCAACTGGAAAGAGAAGCTCGCCTAGATCTCTTCGGAGGTTATGCGCCTTACATTTATATATATTTGCGTCAATAGACAATACAATTACCATGTTCCTCCCTTTTTCGTATTTGGTATATAATTATGGCATTTTTTTCAATTTTCGTAATTTTCGATATCGAAAAAAGTGGGCGGGTCATAGTCGGATTTCAGCCATTTTTACACAATACAAAGTGAGTTCAGATAAGTACGTGAACTGAGTTAGTAAAGATATATCGATTTTGCTCAAGTTATCAGTGTAAAGGCCGAGCGGAGGACAGACGGTCGACTGTGTATAAAAACTGGCGCGGCTTCAACCGATTTCGCCCTTTTTCACAGAAACAGTTATCGTCCTAGAATCTAAGCCTCTACCAAATTCTACAAGGATTGGTAAATTTTGTTCGATTTGGCATTAAAAGTATCTAGACAAATTAAATGAAAAAGGGCGGAGCACGCCCATTTGAATTTCTTTTATTTTGTATTTTGTTACACCATATCATTACTGGAGTTGAATGTTGGCATATTTACTTATATACTCTAAAGATATAACTTTCTTTTAAAATTCGAATATTTTTTTAAAAAGGGGCGTGGTCGTTCTCCGATTTTGCTAATTTTTAGTAAGCAGACATATAGTAATAAGAGTAACGTTCCTGCCAAATTTCATCATGATATCTCAACGATGCCAAATAACAGCTTGCAAAACTTTAATTACCTTCTTTTAAAAGTGGGCGGTGCCACGCCATTGTCAAAATTTTACCATTTTTCTATTCTGCGTCATAAGTTCAACTAACTTACCAAGTTTCATCGCTTAATCCGTATTTGTAAGAATTATCGCACTTTTTCGATTTTTCGAATTTTCGATACGAAAAAGTGGGCGTGGTATGTCGATATCGTTCATTTTAAATAGCGATTGAGATGAGTGCCACAGGAACCTACATACAAAATTTCATCAAGATACCTCAAAATTTACTCAAGTTATCGTGTAACGGACAGACGACGGACGGACGGCACATGGCTCAATCGAATTTTTTTCGATACTGATGATTTTGATATAGGAAGTCTATATCTATCCGATTCCTTTATACCGTACAACCAACCGTATACCAATTCAAGTTAAATATACTCTGTGAGCTCTGCTCAACTGAGTAAAAAATTTAAAAATAATTATCAAAGGAGAAGTGATTGAATTCTTGTCAGCAGCGCAAAAAATATGATTACTTGTTAATCACGCCGTATTACGTGCTACGTAATCAGGAGTGGACCGAAAACCATTTCACTCCAGCGATTAAACAAAATAAATAAATGTAAGGCGCGCTAACTCGAAGTATTTTAGGCCGAGCTTCTCTTCCAATCTGTCGTGCTACCTCTTGATTTTCCTACAAAGTGGCCGACGGGACCTACATGTTTTATGCCGACTCCGAACGGCATCTGCAAGGCAGATGACAGTAGTTTTCAGTGAGAACTTTCATGCAGAAATACACCGCGTGAGAGCGCTTGCCAAACACTGCCGCGGGGCCGACCCGCTTAGACAAATGTTCTCCTAATTGATAAAACCTTACTACTTGGATGTTGCTTTTTTGCGCGTGTTGGTGTGCAACCAGTGCATACGGTGTGGTCGAGGTGTTACCAGCCTAGGCGTGTGAGCACGCTACCATCACACCACGGTGCCACGCCGAGCAGAAAGTGTCTTTTAATATGTATTATAAGCGGACAATAGCTAGTATTGCGAGAGAATAAAGAACTCGAAAAAACTAACCGTTACTCTGCGAGCGAAATAAAAATTCGATATAACTGTCAATTTCCGAGCAGAAGTCAAAAAATAACTATTATTTTCAGCGAAATATAAAACTCAAAAAAGTAACGATTAATTTCCGAGCTATGCGAAAACATAAAAAGGTGAAAGATAATTCTGCAGGAGCAAGAGTAATAGGATCATCTTGTTGCAGCTCCAAACAAAAATATATTCCTTGTAAAAAATTCAGTCTTACGGCATGACGTGATACGATCTCCTACTAGACTTCCAGTAATATGCATGTACATTAATGTACTTATGTATTAAAAATGCATCTTACAGATATTTTGACTTACAAATCCTTTGTAGATTAATGACTTGACGCCTCAAAATTCAAATGAAGCTAGACAATTACTTACTATAAATGCAAGCGTAATCAATTATTATCTTTTTTATTAAAAATATGCAAAAAGGGAGAAAACTTCAACTTAGCATCTCGTCAACATTCACGTAAGGTAATCAATCAAATTTGTCAACACTTGCATGTGCAACGTGCGCGGTGGCACACTGACAGCTGTCAATTTGGCGAGAAAGAAGATGATGAATGATATACTCGTACACATGTGACGCGCAAGAGCAGAAGAAGCATATAAGATTTCATGATACTCAAAAATAAATATCATGAAAAGAGTCATGTCCGCTGTGAAGGTTATATTTGACTAAATTTATTATACCGGATTCTCATAAAATATGTACATACAAAAAGCGTACATGAAATACACATTGTCTGTATGTTTATACAGGGTGGTGCTTATAAAGTGAACATGAACGATGTGTATATTGACGACTGAAGACTTTTCATCATCTCCTCTTCCAAACGACAATACCACATTTAAGGTTGCACCAACATATACATTCTGGTCTCGATTAGGGCTGTTAAGGTCGTACTGCACAGCTATCAAAGTTACAACTCTCACTTTGCAACTACGTGATACAATGGCCCCAACGCTTAGAATCTCACCTAACTGTGATGTGGGACAGAACTCTTTGGAAACAGAGCGGTTCAAATACTATTATGGGGTCTACCACGTATCACAAATCAAAATCCCCAAACAAAATCACTCAAATCAAAAATCCAAATCAATAATCCCCAAAATCAAAATCCCCAAAACCAAAATCCCCAAACTCATAATCCCCAACACATAAATCCCACATTTGATGTGGTGAAATAAATTCAAATTAGGTTAAAATCGCCGCTAGGTACCAAAAAGGATAATAATCACATACTAACTTTCTGCATAGCGGCCTTCGGCCGCGCTTATAAAGAAATAACCCTGCGCTACGCCATGCCAAGTCGTGTGTGTGGGTTAACAACCGTGGCTACCGCCACGTGTGCATGTCATTTTGCATAAGTACACGCTTCTGTTAGCTGGTTCGAATTAGAGCTACTAGCAGTCCTTATATGGCTAAGTAAAAATAGGTATTGCCAAAACGTGAAACTATAGTTATACATACATAAATATGACATGAAGAAGAAAAGAGATATGGTATTTTTACCACGTCATGATGTCTAATCACCGCCACTGGATTTTGTGTTTGGGGATTTTGATTTTGGGGATTTTGAATTGGGAATTATGTGTTTGGGTATTTTTTTTTTCTCTTGGGGATTTTTGTTTGAGTATTTTTTTTTTTTTTTTGGGATTTCGTTTGGCACTCCCTAATATGGCGGAAAAACAGGAGCTGTATCTAGCACGAATTTCAAGAAATCAACACCAACGTGACGCTACCCCACCACTGTTTCAGACAGAAATCCATCGCAATAGAAGTTTGCGGTACAGACTATGTCTACGGAGGAGGCCTATCCTCAAAGCTATACACATATACAGGCAGCTAGGTAGCTTGCAGTGCGTTGTGCAGTCAGTAAACAATGGTTAAACTCGTGGACGAATGAGTCTTAGATGATATGGGAGCATCAGAGTATTCGATCCGTGCATCAGAGACCTGAAGTTATG